>JAJIBD010006124.1:0-104074 GCA_021461705.1 Cryptotis parvus
GGGATTAGCACTTATAATAGGTACTTTCTCATTAATCCTTTAGAATATGCTTTAACATTTCACACAGTACTCCCATATTTTGTGACTGTCTTATCTTTTTGTTGTCAACTTTTCATGATGTACAGTTGTTTTTATAGTATTTTTATGACAGTTGAAAGAATGACTCTGAAATTGGTATCCAAATACCAATTTGAGCTGCATTGTTGCTCTGTTTTCTTTAATGTACCAAAGATGGTGATTTGGTATCTTTTGTTAAAATTATAGGGAGATTTCTTGGAGAGTAAAGTTAATCAGATAAGGTAAAAGATGAAAAAATAAGCTGGTAAGGTGGATTTATATTGTGTCACTGTGTAAGCACAAAGCCCTGTAATAAATCCTTACCTCTTTGTCATATCTCCTGGTGGTTCTGCATCTCTGATCAAACTGAGTGATGTATTCGATAGAGAAATAAGCTGTTAAAGCTCTAAAAAAGCAGCTAGAATATATTTTTATTTCTGACATATCAAAAAGTGAATCATGCACAATTTCGAAGGACAATTTGTTATATCACAGAGTATAGATAAAACATCAGAATTGGTATGACTCAAAGCTCTTCTTCAGTCTTTACTTGGTACTGGTTCTCTTAAATATGACCTAATAAAGTTAGAAATTTGCTTCAACTAAGCTATCTGATCTTTTCTATGTGTGTTGCGAATATCATGTGGCCAAATAATAATTAATAAAACTATTTAAATGGGCATTAGAAGGGCCGGAGCTTTAGTCCAGTGGGTAGGGCATTTGCCTTGCATGCGGCCAACCTGGGTTCTATCCCCGCATCCCATATAGCCCCCTGAGAACCGTCAGGAGTTATTCCTGAGCGAAGAGCCAGGAGTAACCCCTGAGCATCAGTGGGTGTGACCCAAAAAGTAAATAAATAAATAAATAAATAAATGGGCATTACCTACATTTTCATTATCTATATTTTACAATGTTAAAAATACATGTTTTTATTCAAAATGCTGTGTCCAATTGTAGTTTTTTTTCAATAACAGAAGCCTCAATAAACCAAAAACTAGAAAAATATACCTAGTAATAGATCTTTCCAATAATAAAATGGGACTAATAGTCTATAGAAAAAAATGTACAGCAATAGATATTTACTAAGAAACATTTTATGCCAAAAATGCACAATGCTTCATGATTTTATAGGCCACATCATAAGTTGCTATTGGGCACCTTGTACATATTGCGTACTGTGTGATACAAATTACAGTGTTTTGTGGATTGTAGCATGGAGGACCAGAGCAATAAAGAAAGAAGAAAAAATTTTCCTCTTTGAATCACGGGAAAAGCACAACTTGGCACATGCCCCCAAGCTACTTTGAATAGTAACAGAGTATTGAAGTCCACATTTATGACAGGTCTAACCCATATGACAGATTATATTAGAAAACCATTCTTGATAACAAGAGGCATATTACTTTAGTTTGTTTTGTTTATGGGCACAACCCACAATGCTTAGGGGTTACTTGTGGTTTTGCACTCAGGGATTAACTTTGGGGGGCTCGGAGGGTCCTATGGGATGCTAGGATTGAATACTGGTCAGCGTGTAGAAGGCAAATTCCTTATCCCTTGTGCTATGACTCCAACTCCTTAACAGAGTTTTATTTTTTGGGGGGAGGGACCACCTGGTGGTTGGTCACACCACCTGGTGACTTTAGGGTCATGCAGTTAAGGTGGGATCAGCGCTGGGACTAAACTCTGGGATTGAACCTTTGTTTTTTAAATTTATTTATTTTTTGGATCACACCTGGCAATGCTCAGGGGCTACTCCTGTCTCAGAATTCAGGAATTACTCCTGGTGCTGCTTAGGGAACCATATAGGATGCTTGGGATTGAACCCGGGTTGGTTGCGTGCAAGGCAAACGCCCTGCCCTGCGGTCTATTGCTCCGGCCCCCTGAGCCTTTGGTTTATTTTACAATGTTAAAAAATACATGCACTGAAACTCTTTCAACTAGCTCCCTGGATTCTCTTCTAGTTTTATTTTAATTTTTTTTGTTTGCTATTTTGGGCCACACCGTGCAGTGCTCAGGTGTTACTCCTGGTTCTGTGTTCCAGGATCACTCCTGGTGGTGTTCGGGACCATATGACAGGTTGGCTCTGTGCGAGACAAACACCTAACCTGCTCTCCTCTCTCTGGCCACATTCCATCCTAGTTTTTTTTTAATTGCTTAAAATATTTTATTATACCACCATGAGATATACAATTTCAAAGATGTTCTTGTTTGGGTTTCGGGCATACAGTGTTCCAGCATCCATCCCTCCACAAGTGCTCATTTCCCACCACCATGTCCACATTCCCTCCCCCTCCCCTAGCCTCTATGGTAGGTTCTTTATCGCTTTTCTCTCTCTTTCTCTGTCTCTCTCTTCCTTCTCTTACACACTGTGGATTACAATACATACATTTAGAGGTTATCATGTGTATCTTTTTGCCTGTATTCAATGCTCAGTTCTAGGCTGGTATTATCACTTTCAACAATTATTAGCACACAATTCAACAATTATTAGCCCTTTTCTGACTAACCTAAACTCCGACTCCCACACATTTGTGGTAGATTCCACCTTTGACAAGATCTCCTGACCCATGTTTTGCCTGACCTTGAATATTGGTTTCATATCATATATATATATATATATATATATATATATATATATATATATATATATGATAGATGCAGTCATTCTATATGTCTTTTTCCTTCTGGCTAATTTAACATTGACTACATAGGTAAAGAATTTAAAAGTCATTCAGCATTTTTAAAGTTTTATGACATTATGAAAATGCTTTCAATTAAGTTACCTGAAAGCTGTCATGAGAATTGCTAATACCATCAAGTCTAGCAAGAATTTCCACTCTCTAAAGTTTCCAAGACTACCTAGTTGTTTCAGTGTTTAATTATTTCCTTGAGTAGTTGATTTCATTTAAGATGTTTTTCATTTAGAATCATCAACAGTTCATAACAACTTGATTATTTTAAATAGTCATCCTCTGTATTAGTGTGTGCTGCCTTTTTTTTTTTGCTGAATATTTATCTTTAATATAAGAAGATCTGGCCTGAAATCTTTTATCCTATTGATTAAGATCATTAAGAGTCACAAAATGAAAGAGTTTATTTGTTAAGATAGCTTGTCTGGAATTATTGTATCTTTTGAGAAATCCTCTTTGAAAAATCAAATTGCATCTAGATTTATTTTTCCTCTTTTTAAAAAATCAAATTGCATCTAGATTTATTTCTACTCTTTTAAAACTCAGATTGTATCTGGATTTATTTCTTAGTGACTTCTATATCAAAATGACATTCTTATTTATAAGTCATGTCCTGATACTTCCCATGTACTTTTTGACTGACACAGAAAATAATTGTTAGAATTCATGGTTAAAGCATAGTTTAATCAGGTTGAGAAAGAAGATTGTCTTGTTTCATTTTTTTTCTTAATTCATTGAGACTTTGATGAGTGTTTTTTTTTTTTGTTTTGTTTTGTTTTTTGCTAGTTGGGTCACACCCGGCAATGCTCAGGAGTTACCTCCTGGCTCTGCACTCAGGAATTACTCCCGGCAGTGCTCGGGGGACCTTATGGGATGCCGGGGATCGAACCCGGGCTGGCCGCATGCAAGGCAAACGCCCTACCGGCTGTGCTATCACTCCGGCCCTGAACTTTGATGACATTTTTAAGATTCCCTTTACAAGCTCGGCTTCTCTGACTTTTTATTTTATAGACTCAAAAGTTCACATGCATTCTGTCTGCCCCTTATCATCTTTCCAGTTAATCAGGACGAACTAAGGCTAGTTTCCCATAAAGTAGGTTAATAAATTTACTTATCTTGTTGGGTTGTGATAAATAATTATTTGTGGAGCATCTAAATCAATAACTAGCGCAAAAGGACTCATTAAATCTTGGCTAGAATGATGAAATGTCATCATTTCATCATTATCAACACCAGCAACACAACCATTATGTCTTTTTTAGTCTCTATGTTAATTAGCATAGCTGCATGAACAGCAGCCCAGAATAGTTCTGAACCTCCGTAGAGGTTGCCCTGACTATCCAGTGGAGAGCCTCCCTGATTTGGATGATATGATGCGTTATTAGAGAGGTGTTAGGATGCTCAAAACATCTTTTTTCATGTGAATTAATGACAGTAGCACATACAAGGCTCTAAATAACCTACAAGTCATACCCAAAATGACTGTGCTGCATTTGGAGAGTTGGGAAAACCTGTCGCTCCTATTACTTCTTTCACTCATCAATCATTCTCTGTTTCTCCTTCTTGCTGCTCCTCTTGCCTAGTTCAAACCTTCATCACCACTTCTGTGAACAACTGCGATTGTATTTTCTCTGGTTCATCCCTTTCCCTTCACCTTTGTCTCCTTCAATTTATGTCCTATTAGCTCCAGACTTTCAGCTCTGAAACAGACTTCATTAAAATTTCAGGACATTGTGCCATTGTGTAGTTTTGGAAGAAAAATTGCTTTCCCCACTGATTCTCAGATTCTTCATTTGTAAAATAACTTTTATTTTCTTTTATGTGTTGAGTGATGGTGTCTCCCCAGCAGTGCTCAGACATCCTAGGGGGCTCTCCTAGCAGTTCTTGGCTATATTAGGGTCTTGTGGTGATCCTTGGAACCAGCAGTGTGAGGATAACCCAGGAAATTACAGCGGTACCCAGCTCAGAGGCCGCCCAGACTGTGCCCGTGGATCTCAGGGATTTGATACTTTATATAGTACTGGGTTGCTGCATGTAAGACTTACCCTGTTCTCTCTCTCTCCAGCCCCTATTGTCTTTCTTACGTAGAAAATTTGTGAGGATCAAACGTATGAAGAACCTGTACTCTATAAGTATAATTAGTTATTATTCTAAACTGAAAGAAGCTATATTAGAAAACTATAATACATTTTTGGTAGTTTATCTTAAATATTTAGAAGTAATAGAACAACTGAATAGAATTATAATTGAACAAATACTTATAATAAAATGATATGTGTACATATACTTATATATAAGAATATTGTTGGTCCATACACACCGAAAAGAAATGAGTCATAAAAGTGTAAATCACTCATCATATAATTTTCACAGCATGTCACTATTTGTCAGAATTGAGAACAAAAAAATAAAGTTTACGCTTTTTTCACCCCCCCCGCCCAAGTTTAGCGCTTTGTATTTCAGTCATAATATAAAATGATACACTCAAATTAGGTGGTAGATTCTACTCTAAATGAAGAAACATAAAATATGAAACATTACTATTGCTGCTCTCACTGGCTACCGATGATAAATAATCACATGTAGCACTTACTGAATATTACAAGAGCAAAGCTCTGTGATAAACATTTTAAAATATTATCCCACATCATTGTTAGACCTGTATCTATAGAGGGATAACAAAATGTGATAAATGTAAGATGGATGGGATAACATGTGCTACATTAACTGCATGGGATGATCTTTCTGATTGGGGGGTGTCTTTGCAGCTGCCCAGTCAGTGCTCAGAATAGCCCTTTTGCTGAGACCCAGCTCAACTGTGTGGGTAGCTGATACAGTCCTGCTTAGCCAAGCACTCGCGTGGGGCTACCACGGACACTTGAGCTGTGCTAGAGAGACCACACCGAACAGGGTATGGAACTTTGGGCCTCTGTAAACTGGGCCTGTGCTCCAGTCCTTTCAGTTCCTCTCCATGGCCCATTCTTTCCTTTTTATCCCCCCAAAATTATCTTATGAAGAGATATCTTTTCATTTTACTGAGACATACAGTTTGTCGTGTATGACAGTTAGTGGATGATCTAGCTTGTGTATCACATGATAATATACATGTAAAGTATAGTGGTCTACTGTATTTGATTCTTTATTTTGGTTGATGGTGAAACCCTTAGCTAGTAGTAACCAGAGAATTTTCTCTTCTTTTGTGTATCTTTTTTATGATTAGTTTCTGAATCAAATTCTGAATAAAAATGACTATTTTTCCCGACACTAATTTAGGGACTTTTCCAGAATTAAAGTAGAATTTTGCTTATACCCTCTCCAATTTTCTGTTTAAGAGTTATTTTGACTTTAAATGTGAGAATGACGGGTCAGTGATGTCATTCATTGTTAGGTGTTTCCCTTGCATGTCTAATTTTGATACTTGTTGCAGCCAAAAAAAGTGAAAATGGGAAGAGAATTGATCCAGGATATTAAGAAGGCACACAGAGCACTGCAGAGCAACTTTACTGGGATCAGGATTAACAGAAGTGACATGCTGTTTTGGTGTTACCTGCCAAATCTTACTTTTTCTCCTTTGGTTAAAGTTTAGGTGCTGAGGAAAGTGTGTCATTTATTGCTGCTCCCTCCAATGCCAACAACAAGATAAGACTAATAACCAGAAGTAATAATAAAAACACATTGACCAAAATGGAAGAGGTCAAGAACATCGTAAAAGAAGAATCAGGGTGAGGCTTATCATGTCTATTTAGTTATATATTTTATCACTTATATTCGATATATGATTATGTATTATTATATATGCAATATGGACATTATGATTTAGTTTATGGAATTAATGTACTCTCTAGTAATTATATTTGCATGTACTTATATATGGTATGATTTTATATATAAGTATATAAAAGTATATATAATATAAGTATATATAATATATATAAGTATATATATTTATATAATATTTACTTTGCAACACTATCATATATATCATACATATTATATATATTTATATAATATTTACTTTACAACACTATCATATATATCATACATATTAATCATAAAACCTACTAGTTCAGTGATCAATACCTAAATCTATAAATGCCTTGCTATTACATGAAACATAAAGGGAGGTTCAGACAGAACAGCAAGGTCCTATTCTAAGTCAAGTGTATGAGATGCCATATATGAAAATTAAGCCTCAACCAATTTGAGTGTACAGTGACACCAGTGTGACCTTGGAGATGCTATTTGCACAATGAGAACTGTGAGATTCCGTAGGGCTCGCCCCTATCAGAGAGGGCCTTAAATATTCTACTTTATGATGCTTCAAAGTAGAGTTCCTGGATCCATCTTAAGCAGTCTTTAGCAGCACCTTTGAGTCACTAAGATGCCTATGTCTTCTCTCCCAACAGCTATTTTATCTCATATGAGGATCATAACAAATGTGCCACCTCCTTCAATGCGCAGTATTTCCCGTGAGTAGTGGATGCATGGAGGGTCTCACTGTTTTCACTGATATTAGATTCAGAAATAAGAAATGACATTTAAGGACACAAGGGACACCAGGAAAATCACTGATATATTGTAATAAATGGAAAGAACATAGATATGCAAATTCTGCTTTGTCAACCTGACATTATTCCAGCTACATCAATAGCAAATATTTCGCTTTTAAAATTTGAGATCTTTGTGAAATCTCAGCACTTAAAATAACTGGAGCCCTTTATAGAAGAAGGAACAGAGTCTGGTAGAACTTATGTAGTTTAATCATGCCTCTTAATTTTGCCAGGTTTTCAACTTCAGAGGGAAACATAATTTCTGTTATTCCAACTCTGAAATTTACTGTCATTTTATTTTATTTTCATTGTGCAGTCTTGATTTGTAATACATAGAAATTGGATAATTAAACATTTTGAATTTTATGCAACTAAAAGTTGTTTTTTATTTTATAAAGTTTAAAATCCCAGAAT
Organism: Cryptotis parvus; assembly: GCA_021461705.1. NCBI lineage: Eukaryota > Metazoa > Chordata > Mammalia > Eulipotyphla > Soricidae > Cryptotis > Cryptotis parvus. The sequence continues at coordinate 7,712 of JAJIBD010006124.1, forward strand.
TTTTTTTTATATTTCTTGTCATGTCAAGTAAATGCATAAAATTATTTTTGATAACAATAACTGACATACAGTATGTAATTGAAACTTAAGTACATCTTAGATTACAAAAATAATAATCATAACCCTTCCCAACTTTAATAAATCCTGACTGCATTATTTTGATATTCTTGTATAAAAGTATTGATTTGTGAAAGATAATTTGTTTTTAATTCTCTTGTGAAAGTAAACATCTCCAAATGTTTATATGCATAACATAAATATGCATAGTTTGATTAATGATCAAACTCCAGGAATAAATGTGCCAAAGACAGTGGTATACTTCTCTCTCTTTCACTCTCTCTCTCAATCTCTCTCTCAAAAGCACAAGAAAGTCCTTATTTTATTTTAATTTAATCCATGATCTATGAGGTACTGGTAGAACTTTACAAGAAGATAACAGTCAACCCCATCAAAAATGGGGAGAAGAAATGAACAGAAACTTCAACAAAGAAATTCGAATGGCCAAAAGGCATATGAAAAAATGCTCATCATCTCTAATCATCAGGGAGATGCAAATCAAAACAACAATGAGATATCATCTGACACCACAGAGACTGGCACATATACAAAACAACAAGAACAACCAGTGCTGTTGTGGATGTGGGGGAGAAAGGGACTCTTTCCATTGTTGCTGAGAATGTTGACTGGTACAGCCTTTTTGGAAAGCAATATGGACATTCTTCCAAAAACTAGAAATTGAGCTCCCATTTGACCGAGCAATCCACTCTTGGGAATATACACTGGGGTCCAAAAACACACAGCAGAAACATCATCTACACTTCTATATTCTTAGCAGCACTATTTACAATAGCCAGAACATGAAAACAACCTGAGTACCTGAGAACAGACAACTGGATAAAGAAACTATGATACATCTCCACAATAGAATACTACACAGCTGTTAAGAAAAATGAAGTTATGAAATCTGCCTATAAATGGATGGACACAGAAAGTATCATTTTGAGTGATATTAGCCAGAGATAAAAGGACAGATATAGAATGACTGCATTCATTTGTGGGATATTAAAAAAATAGCATGATACTAATATCCAAGGCCAGGTATAACATGGATCACATGTCTTGTCAGTTGTTGAAATCTACTGCAAGTGTGTGGAACTAAGAGGTTAAGACAGAGAAGGGACCAGTGTGCTAATTGTTAGAAATGGAAATACCAACTTAGAACTGAACATTGAATGTAGGCAAAGGGATATAGATGGTAACCCCTAAATGTATGTATGTAAGCCACAATGTGTAAGAGAAGGTAGGGAAGAGTGAGAGAGGAAGAGTGAGAGCAAGTGAGAGCAAGAGAGAGCAAGAGAGAGCAAGAGAGAGTGAGAGCGAAGAGAGCAAGACTGAGAGCAAGAGTGAGAGAGAGACCGAGAGAGTGAGAGAGCGAGAGTAAGAGAGACCAAGAGAGAGAGAGTGTGAGAACAAGAGAGAGAGCTAGAGAGAGAGAAGGCAAAGTGCCTACCATAGAGGCAGGCTGGGAGAGCGAGCTGGGAGAAGGGAGAGGGAATCAGGGGATATTGGTGGTGGGAAGTGGGCACTGGTGAAGGGATGAGTGCTGGAACACTGACTGAAACCTTATCTTGAACAGTTTTATAATTGTATAGCTCAAGGTGGTATAATAAAAACACTTCTGGGTGGAAGGGTCAGAGCGATAGCACAATGGATTGGGCATTTGTCTTGCACATAGCTGACCTGGGTCCAATCCCTGGCATCCCATCTGGTCCCCTGAGCACTGCCAGGAGTAATTCCTGAGTGCAGAGTCAGGAGTAACCCCTGAGCATTGCTGGCTGTGACCTAAAAAGAAAAAAAAATTCTGGAGGGCAATGGGTCATACTGGGGGGGGTGTCCAGGGCTGTTACTAGCTCTGTCTTCTTTAGTAATCCCAGTGATGCTTGGGTGACTATAAAGTGAACCGGGAGGAGCATGTAAGAGAAGCCTACTTTGACTTTTTTGTTATTGTCCATGTTCATTTGGGCACACCTGGTATTGCTCAGGGCCTATTCCTGATTCTATGCTTAAGGATCACTTATGATGCTTAGGGGTCCATGTGCTTTGCCTGAGATCAAGCTCTAGTCATCCACATGCAAAGCAAGTGCCCTACCCATTGTACTACCTTTAGTTCCCAGGACAAGCATCTTACCTTCTATACTGTCTCTCCAAGCCAAAGTCCTAATTTTAAACCAATGTAATTCCTATTATGTACTTGTGTTTGTTCACAGTCACTATCACTATCCTCCCATTGATCATCTATTTGCTCGAGCGGGCTCCAGTAATATCTGCATATGTCCTGTCTCATGCTAGTAGAGCCCAAGGGCATCGGCTCGCTCCAGGAACATAAAGAATCTCAAACCAATATATTAGGTCATGGGAATGAACTAATATAATTATTACTGGTATTTGGCATATCAAATACAACATGGGCAGCTTGCCAGGCTTGCTGTGCAGGTGGCATACTCTTGTAGTCACCTCTAAATATAGCATTTATAGTGGCCGCATGAGACGGGCTGTGATAGACTGTCTGGATGTGGGAAAATGGCGGCCCGATGGACTGGGGGGGGTCATCTGGCTTGTTGTGCAGCTCTGCTGGGGTGGCGGGCCAGGGCTAGAACCCGCCATCCCTCCCGGGCACCTCTTGAGCAGCTGGGCACAGGGAGAGCAAGTAGCAGCTCTGCCCCATGTCTATAAGTCTCTGGATCAGCATACCTGGACCGGATTGAAAAAACTGCTGCAGGGTGGGTGTTGATGATCCGGGCTATGATAGGCTGTCGCTGGGTGGAGTTCTGATGAGAGGGAAGTCCGGATGTGAAAAATGGCGGCCCGATGGAGTGGAGGGGGTCATCTGGCTTGTTGTGCCGCTCTGCTGGGGTGGCAGGCCAGGGCTAGAACCTGCCATCCCTCCTGGGCGCCTTTTGAGCGGGGGGGCACAGGAAGAGCCAGTAGCAGTCTGCCCCGTGTGTGTAAGTCTCTGGATCAGCATACCTGGGCCGGATTGAAAAAAAATAACGCTTCAGGGTTGGTGTAGATGATCTGCGCTATGATAGGCTGTCGCTGGTTGGAGTTCTGACTAGACAGAAGTCTGGATGTGGAAAATGGCAGCCTGATGGAGTGGGGGGAGGGGGTCATCTGGCTTGCTGTGAGGTGTTTTGTTATTGAGTGAAATTATTAAATGTGCAGATTTTGAGTTTATATGCCAATAGTTTTGCCCAAAAAAATTTCCACCTTACAGATTGAATTTCATAAGAAAACAAACAAGTAAAAAGTCACCTTAAGACAATTTTATTATATCTGCCTAGGAAGCTCTATATGTGAGAGTAAAAAAATCAAATTAATTTAGAATCAATGGGATTAATTATCTACTACTCTCTGTGGGGTCTCCAAAGGGCACTTCTCTGAAGTGATTAAAAGATAATTCAGCAACAATTTAGATCTCAAATTGAATAGAGCATAATGAAAGCCACGAAGCTCTTGATTTTTCCCTTATAGGCTCCTACTTGATGTTCCATGTTTATGACTCTGAAGATGTGTCCTGATCGTTTAGTAACTACACCATTTTGCTAACTTGACCAGACAGACAATTTATCATTGCAAACTCTGCTGAAGGACTGCTCTTATTTGTGAAAGCAGAGGCAGCAGTGGAATTTAGACAAAGGGATATACCTGATAACCCCTAAATGTATGTATTGCAAGCCACAATGTGTAAGAAAAAAAGAGAGAAGGAGGAGGGGGAGGAAAAGGAGGAGGAAGTAGAGGAGGAGGAGGAGGAGAAGGAGGAGGAGGAAGAGGCAAATATTTTCTCCTAGTCTGTGAAGTGTCATTTATTCTGATAATTTCTTTTGCAGTGCAGAAGCTTCTTAGTTTTGATTTAATCCCATTTGTTTATCTTTGCTTCCTTTTTGCTGACCTAAGACATTATTTCAAGATCCCTTTAGATCCAATATCATGAAATGTTCAACCTCTGGTTTCTTCACATAATGGATTCAGGTTTGGTATCAAGGTCTATAAGGCATTTTTATTTGAATTTTGTGCCTGGTGTTAGAAAGAAGCCTGAGGGTTTTTTCTCCCCCCTGAATGTGAGCTTTCCTAATACAATTTGTTGAAGAGAACTTCCTTGGTCCTCTTCATACTTTTGCCTTCTTTGTCAAAAATTAACCCGAAGATCTGTCTCTGGACTGTCATATCTATTTTACTGGTCTGAGTATCTGTCCCTATTTTATTATTACACCGTTTTTGTTACTGTAGCTTTATATTCACTGTATCACTGTCTTCCCTTTCATCATCGATTTGCTCAAGCGGGCACCAGTAACATCTCCATATGTCCTGTCTCATGCAAGTAGAGCCCAAGGGTATCTGCTGCTCCTCCAGGAACATAAAGAGCCTCAAACCATTCCATCAGGTCATGGGAATGAGGTCTATAATTGTTACTGGTATCTGGCATATCAAATACGACATGCGTAGCTTGCCAGGCTCTGCCATGCGGGTAGCAAACTCTTGTAGTCATCTCTAAATCCAGCATTTATTGATGAACTGCTTGGTAGCTTGTGGCGCACGAGCCAGGCTGTGATAGGCTGGTTTGCTGGGTGGAGTTCTGATGAGGGGGAAGTCCGGATGTGGAAAGTGGAGGCCCCTCATGGAGTGGGGGTCGTCTGCCTTCTTGCAAGGCTCTGCTGGGGGTGGTGGGCCAAGGCTAGAACCCGCCATCCCTCCCAGGCTCCTCGTGAGCGGCTGGGTACAGGGAGAGCCAGTAGCATCTCTGCCCCATGTCTGTGAGTCTGTGAGTGGCTTTATATTATAGTTTGAAATGGGAACAAGAGAAGCCTCCCAGAATTTCCCCTAGGATTGCTTTTGACTATTTGGTGTGTGTATGTTGGGGGGAGTAGAAGGGGGCATTTTTTTTTTGCTTTTTTGGGTCACACCCGGCGATGCTCAGGGGTTTATCCTCACTCTGCACTCAGGAATTAATGTCTAATTCAAATTAGATATTACCATGTCTTTTTATTATCCTTGAGGCAATATATATACATATATATGTACTATATATACTGTACTATATAATATATGTGTATAAATATATATATATATATATATACTGAATAGTAGTGGTGAAAGTTGGCAACATTTGTCCAGTGCCTGATCTGAGTCAGAAGCTTTTAGTTTTTCACCATTATGATATTTGCTGTGAGCTTGAAGTAAATGGCTAATTATGTTGATGTAGGTTCCTTACACCCCATTTTATTGAAAGTTCTTATCATGAATGGATTTTAGGTCTTTCCAAATGTTTTTCTTCCTGATTCTATATATATGTATACATATACACATATATATAGAGAGAGAGAGAGATAGTATTCTACTGACTAACTTATATTTCTAGTGTGAATCTTACTAGCTCATGGCATATGATCTTTTGAGGTATTGCTTGCTATTTCATTGAGGATCAATTCACCAGTATGCAACAGGGATATGGGTGTGTAGTTCCTTTTTTCATGATTTGTCTGTCTGCTTTTGGTGTCAGGGTGATGTTTGTCTCATTGAAACTAGTTTAGAGTTCTACAACTTCTTCCAACCACTTAGGTAGGTCTTTGTGTGGGGCATACAGGTGGATTGAGCTAACTTTGTGCTGCTTGTACTCAGTCAAGGCTATTTTGGAGTTTGTGAGTTCATTGCAGTGGCAAAATATGTGTCCCCAGGGTGTATTTTGTTGTGTTCCAGTGCAATGTGATCAGGACTTGTGTGAACAAATGTTAACAAGAGAAGAGTTAGCAGGGAACGACCAGGCCTTTCACTTGCTAGGGGTCAGTGCCCTTTGGTGTGCCATTTACCCAGTGCAGAAGCAGGCAGTGGCAAAAGGGGAAACGGGCTTAGATGAGATCTATTATTATTAATACTTGATTTCCTAAGGAGAATAAGGAAATGTCCTAATAGGAGGGGAGGGTGCAGTTTTTCATCTTTTGACTGGGGTACCACTTCTATATCTATCATTAGAATATAATCTAGTTAGCTACCATTCAGTTAATATGCTAAACTTCTATTTCCTTTATGCTTGTTAGGCTTACCCTTCTGAGAAAGGCCAGTAAAAGTTTACTTTATGTTTGAGTACCATTTTGTTTGGGAGAAAGCACTTTTTGTGGGAATAGTTTTGGTGGGGGTGTTGCATACCTGGCAATGCTCAGGGGTTATTCCTGGCTCTGCACTCAGCGTTCACTCATGGTAGTGTTCAGGGATTCATGTGCTGGTGATTGAACCCCCAGGTCAGCTACATTCAAAGCAAGTTCCCTACCTCCTGTACTATATTCTGGCTCCACATTTTTTGTGCTTTAATAAGAGAATTGATCCAGTAGCAAAAAATTCACAATGTATCTGAAGGTGAATTTTACTTTCTCCTGTATGTCAAATTATGTTGGAAGAAAAGGATTCAAGAGACCACAAACACTTTACCAAGTTTAGAAACCAGTCTTTACTCCGAAGTGTTTTTCTTTGCTCTTTTTTTCATTTTGATGGTGTACATTTACAGAAAACTGGAAAAATGGTGTTATTATTCCTCAACACTTCAAGGTCGTTTCCTGTAATTTGAGACTCTCCCAACGCTCCGGTAGCTAAGATAAAGAAGTTTCAAGATGTTTATTTTCATGGAAACTATTTTATTTTATTTTTTTAAGTATTTTATTATACCACCGTGAGATATACAAATAAAAAGATATACAATTAAAAATTTCATATTTGGGTTTTGGTCATACAGTGTTCCAGCACCCGTCCCTCCACCAGTGCCCATCTCCCACCACCAACGTCCCCGGTTCCCTCCCCCTTCCCCAGCCCCCTCCATGGCAGGTTCTTTATTTCTTTCTCTTTCTCTCTCTTTCTCTTTTCCTTCCCTTCCAGACTATGGATTACAGAACATACATTAAAGGGTTGTCATGTGTATCTTTCTGCCTCTATTTAATGCTCAGTTCTAGGTTGGCATTAGTACCCTCGACGATTATTAGCACACTGTTCCATTTTCTGTCTTACCTAGCCTCTGACTCCCACACTTTTGTGATAATTTCCACCTTTGACAAGACCTCCTGATATATGTTTCACTTGACCTTGGATATTGGTATCATAATATGTACATATATATTTATGCCATGCAAATAAATGCAGTCATTCTGTATCTGTCTCTCTCCTTCTGGCTAATTTCGCTCAACATAATCTTCTCCATGTCCAACCATTTATAGGCAAATTTTATGACTTCATTTTTCCTAACAGCTGCATAGTATTCCATTGTGTAGATGTACCAAAGCTTCTTTATCCAGTCATCAATTTTCGGGCACTCTGGTTGCTTCCAGATTCTGACTATTGTGAATAATGCTGCTATGAACATAAAAGTAGGGATGGTGTTTCCGCTGCGTATTTTTGGTTTCCCAGTGTAGATTCCCAGGAGTGGTATGGCTGGGTCAAATGGGAGTTCAATTTCTAGTCTTTGGAGGAAAGTCCATATTGTTTTCCAGAAAGGCTGTACCAGCTGGCATTCCCACCAACAATGGATGAGTGTCCCCTTTTCCCCCACATCCATGCCAGCACTTGTTGTTCTTGCTCTTTTGAATATGTGCCAGTCTCTGTGGTGTAAAGTGGTATCTCATTGTTGTTTTGATTTGCATCTCTCTGATGATTAGTGATGATGAGCATTTTTTCATACTTTTTTTTGCCATTCAAATTTCTTCCTTGCTGAAGTTTCTGTTCATTTTTTCTCCCCATTTTTTGATGGGGTTGTTTGTTTTCTTCTTGTAAAGTTCTACCAGTGCCTGATATATCCTGGATATTAACCCCTTATCAGATGGGTATTGGGTGAATATTCTTTCCTATTCTGTGGACTGCTTTTGTATCTTAGTCACTGTTTCTTTTGAGGTGCAGAAGCTTTTTAGTCTCAGGTAGTCCCATATGTTTATGTTTTCTTCTAGTTGCTTTGTTAGTGATGTTTCACCTTTGAAGATGCCTTTAGCTTCAATGTCGTGGAGGGTTTTTCCTATATTTTCTTCAGTGTACTTTATAGATTCAAGTCTGATATTGAGATCTTTAATCCATTTTGATCTGATTTTTGTGCATGGTGTTAGACACAGGTCCAAATTCATTTTTTTACATGTCGCTGCCCAATTTTCCCAACACCACTTGTTGAAGAGGCTTTCCTTACTCCATTTTAGACTCATTGCACCTTTATCAAAGATTAAATGATCATGTGTTTGAGGTTGGGTGTCAGGATACTCAATTCTATTCCATAGTTCCACAGGTCTGTTTTTATTCCAATACCATGCTGTTTTAATTACTACTGCCTTGTAGTACAGTTTGAAGTTGGGAAAGGTGATGCCTCCCATCTTCTTTTCCCGAGGATTGCTTTAGCTATCCTTGGGGGTTTATTGTTCCATACAAATTTCAGGAGCGTTTGGTCAATTTCTTTGAAGAATGTCATCAGTATCCTCATAGGGACTGCATTGAATCTGTACAGAGCTCTAGGGAGTATTACCATTTTGACAATGTTGATTCTCCCCATCCATGAACAGGGAATATGTTTCCATTTCCTTGTGTCCTCTTTTATCTCTTGGAGCAGTGTCTTGTAGTTTTCTTTGTACAGGTCCTTTTACATACTTGGGTAAGTTGATTCCTAGGTATTTGATTTTCTGTGGCACAATTGTGAATGGAATAGTTCATGGAAACTATTTTAAAGTCTTAAAAGTCCATTCAACTCCTAGTTGTATAATCAAGATAAAGGAGGTTTATTAATAAACCATAAAGAATAAAGGCAAGGATGTCAAGTTAGTGGAATGCATAAAGAAAACAAGATTTCAAGTGAACTGAAATAAATAATAGAAATACTAAAAAGGAAAAGGCCTAGGAAAGTTGAATATTTGTGTATATCTGTATTTTCATCATTAAAAATGGTTCATATGGGGCCAGAGTGATAGTCCAGTGGGTAGGACATTTGCCTTGCACACGGCCGATCTGGGTTCAATCCCCAGCAACCCATATGGTCCCCTGAGCACTGCCAGGAGGAATTCCTGAGTGCAGAGCCAGGAGTAACCCCTAAGTATTGCCAGGTGTGACTCAAAAAAGCAAAACAAAAAAATGGTTCATAAGGGAAAGGTCATCAAATAACTTAGGAAAAGAAATTTTTAATTTGCAGAGTATTTTTTATTTCCTTTCAATTCAAAGAGAAAAAGATAGAAGTTCTATTGTATAAACAACATTATTGTTTTCTTATCACTATTATAATAATTCTACTGCACCTTCATTTTTTGTTGTAAAATCTTGAGTGGTCTTTTAAAATTAAGTTCTGACAACATAAGCTTAAATTTATTCAGGTAGGAAGCCTTAAAGTCAGTTGTAGTGCATCACAAAGTAGACCTCTTTGCTAGAGGTCACATGATTTCACCTGTGTGCTCAAATTATTTGTTCTGGGGAATCCATCTCAGGAATACCTCTTGGTTGAGCCTCTGTTATCAGTCCTTCGGCTGTTCTCATATTATTTCCCCACCACCTTTGTCTAAAATTACTCTAGTCTTCCTGACAGAATGTGGATCTGATTACTGTTCTGAAGTCATAACTGATATAGGAATTTGATTAGGTAAATGCTCCACTTCAAAGTTGTCTGGATCCTACCCTCTTTCAAAACGTTGATCTCAATCAATTGTCTTCAACCTGGCATTTAAATTTTCCATCAATTGGCTAAAATCTGTCTCATATCCTAGAAATTCACTGATATAATTCTTTGTGGGTGGGGGGTGAGGAGTTGGACCACAGTGGTGTCAGGACTTACTCCTGGCTCTGTCCTCAGGGATCACTGCTGGTAGTGCTGAGGTACCCATTTCCCAACAACCATGTCCCTGATTCCTTCCCCTTGTCCCCTTAGCCTGCCTCTATGGTAGGTTCTTTATCTCTTTTCTCTCTTTCTCTTCTCTCTCTCTCCCCCTCTCTCTTCCTTCTCTTACACACTGTGGATTGTAATATATATACTTAGAGGTTATCATGTGTATCTTTTTGCCTGTATTTAATGCTAAGTTCTATAGCACTTTGACAATTATTGGCACACTGTTCCCTTCTCTGTCTTATCTAACCTCAACTCCCACTCATTTGTGGTAGATTCCACTTTTGACAAGATCTACTGATCCATGTTTTGCTTGACCTTGGATATTGGTATCATAATATATATATATAATAAATATATATACATACATGTATGTATGTATATATATTTATTTATGTCATGCAAATGAATGAAGTCATTCTATATCTATCTTTTTCCTTCTGGCTTGTTTCACTCAACATGACTCTCTCAATGTCCATTCATTTATAGGCAAATTTCATAACTTCATTTTTCCTAAGAGATGCATAGTATTCCATTGTTTAGATGTATCAAAGTTTCTTTATCCAGTCATCAGTTCTTGGGCACTCTGGTTGTTTAAATTGTGGCTATTGTGAATAGTGCTGCTATGAAAATAAAAGTGCAGATGGTGTTTCCGCTGTGTGTTAATGGCTTCCCAGGGTATATTCCCAGGAGTGGTATGGCTGGGTCCAATGGGAGTTCAATTTCTAGTCTTGGAGGAATGTCCATATTGTTTTCCAAATAGGTTGTACCAGTCGACATTCCCACCGACAATGGATGAGAATCCCCTTTACCCCGCCTCACACCAGCACTTGTTGTCTTGCTCTTTTGGATATACACCAGTCTCTGTGGTGTGAGATGATATCTTATTGTTATTTTGATTTGAATCTCTCTGATGATTAGTGATGATTAGCACTTTTTCATATGTCTGTTAGCCATTCGAATTTCTTCCTTGTCAAAGTATCTGTTCATTTCTTCTCCCCATTTCTTTAAGGGGTTGGCTGTTTTCTTCTTGTAAAGTTCTACCAGTGCCTGATATATACTGGATATTAACCCCTTATCAGATGGATATTGGGTGAATATTCTTTCCCATTCTGTTGGACAGTCTTTGTATCTTGGTCATTGTTTCTTTTGAGGTGAAGAAGCTTTTTAGTTTCATGTAGTCCCATATGTTTATCTTTGCTTCTAGATGCCTTGTTAGTGGTGTTTCACCTTTGAAGATGCCTTAGTTTCAGTGTCTTGGAGGGTTTTTCCTATATTTTCTTCGATGTACTTTATGGATTCAGAACTGATATTGAGATCTTTATTCCATTTTGATATGATTTTTGTGCATGGTGATAGACAGAGGTCCAAATTCATTTTTTACATGTAGCTTCCCAGTTTTCCCAGCACCAGTTTTTGTAGAGGCTTTCCTTGCTCCATTTTGTACTTTCTGCTCCTTTATCGAAGATTAAATGATCATGTATTTGGGGCTGGTGTCAGGATACTCAACTCTATTTCATAGATCTACAGGTCTATTTTTATTCCAATACCATGATGTTTTATTTGCTATTGCTTTGAAGTAGAGTTTGAAGTTGGGGAAAGTGATACATCCCATCTTCTTTTTCCCAAGGATTGCTTTAGCTCTCCATGGGAGTTTATTATTCTATAAAAATTTCAGGAGTGTTTGGTCAATTTCTTTGAAGAATGCCATGGGTATCCTTATAGGGACCACATTAAATCTATATAAAGTTCTAGGGAGTATTACCATTTTGACAATGTTGATTCTCCCGATTCATGAGCAGGGAATGTGTTTCCATTTCCTTGTGTCACCTTTTATTTCTTAAAGTAACGTTTTGAAGTTCTTTTGTAGAGATCCTTTACATTCTTCATCAAACTGATTCCTATGTATTTGATTTTCTGTGGCACAATTGTGAATGGGATCTTTTTCTTAATATCCCTTTCTTCTCTTTCATTATTTGTATATAGGAAAACCACTGACTTTTGGGTATTGATTTTGTACCCCACCACTCTACTATAGGTATCTATTGTTTCTATGATCTTTGTGGTAGAGAGTGTAGGGTTCTCTAGGTATAATATCATGCCATCTGCAAATAGTGATAGCTTGACTTCTTCCTTGCCTATCTGGATGCCCTTAATATCCTTTTCTTCTCTGATTGCTATGGCATGTACTTACAGTAATATATTGAATAGAAGTGTTGAGAGTGGGCAGCCTTGTCTTGTCCCTGATCTTAAGGGGAAGGCTTTCATTTTTTCTCCATTATGAATGATACTTGCTGTGGGCTTTTTGACTATATTGAGGAAGGTTCCTTCAATTCCCATTTTCTGGATGGTTTTTATCATGAATGGGTGTTGTATCTTGTCAAATGCTTTCTCGACTAATTATAGTATCATATGGTTTTTATTTTTTCTCTTATTGATATGATGTATTATGTTGATTGACTTGCAAATGTTGAACCATCCTTTCATTCCCGGGATGAATCCTACTTGTCATGATGTATAATCTTTTTGACGAGTATTTGGATTCTTTTTGCTAGTATTTTGTTGAATATCTTAGCATCTGGGTTCATCAGAGATATTGTTTTGTAGTTTTCTTTTTGTTGTCTCTGCCTGATTTGGTTATCAGGGTGATATGTGCCTTATACAAGCTGTTTGGGAGTGTACTGCTGTTTCTAAGTTTGTTGTATGGAACATCTCAGTTAATAAGAGTCACTCTGGTTAGGGAGTCCATTTCAACGTCTTGCTATTAGGTATTTATAGATCATTTATATTCTCCTAGTCCAGATGCAACTCATCATGGATCATTGTTATCATAAACAATATAACTTAGCTACAAAGCTTAAGATGTACCTTAACTGGTTTCTAGGGAATAGAGGATGAGTGTTCTCATGCTGACTGGCAAGATACTGAGTTTTCCCAACAGAATCTTCAACATGTGCATGTGCACTAGCTCATGATAGTCCTTTAATCTTATTCTTTTTCTTGTAATCTCTAAAGTTCTTCAAAGTTTTGCTTAATACTAGCCTAAAACTGAGTATTGAATATAGGCAAATGGATATACATAATTACCTCTAAATGTATGTATAGTAAGGAACAATGTGTAATAGAAGGGAGAGAGAAAGGAAGAGAGAGGGAGAAAGGAAGAGAGAGAAAGAAAGAGAGAGAGAGAAAAGGCAGGGTGCCTGCCATAGGAGCAGGAGGCTGGGAGAGAGGGGAGGGAATCACAAGACATTGGTGGTGGGCTCTAGTGGAGGGATGGGTGTTGGAACACTCTATGACTGAAACCCAAACATGAGCATCTTTGTAATGTATATCTCATGGTGTTTAATAAAAAAAGAGAATAGGTTTTGTGAGTACATCTGTACTAACAGAATGTATGCTCCATGGATGACATAAAATGATCTAATTGCTCTATTCTGCTTCTGTAACCCTGCTTTGCCTTAAGATCAAAGTAGAAATGCAGACGTGCCTTATGATTACATCTGTAAAAGAGTATATAATGTTTTTGCTATAGTGCATCTGGGCTTCTGAGTCTTTTTGGCTTGAGGGTCTCAGCTGAGTGTATTAAACTTTCTGTCCTTTCTAGTAGAAAAAAAGGAATGAGCAGCATGGGGAAAGTTGTTTGTTTCTTGAAAATATGTATGCACATTTATATATTTATAAAAGTTCCATATATACATACATTTACACATTTTGGTACTTACCTTAAACTTTTATTTTACACTTAATGTCACATATTCTAATTGTTACCTTATTATGTTAATATTTATGTTAATATTTATCATTTAAAAATTTTATTATATCTCCATGAGATACACACTTTCAAAGATGTTCATAATTGGGTTTCAGTCATATGGTGTTTATGGATGCATCTTAATCATTTTAGTGACTATGTAATACTTTATTAAGTGAGTAACTCTTGATAATGGACATGGTTGTTGTTAAGCTTTTTTTCCTCATCTTCAAACTTATTCTTTACATTATGGCTTCTGATCCTAGAGCTGGAACGGTGCAAAGTATAATTTTTCTCAGTAAGTCATCTGGCTTTGTAATTGGAATCTGGCTATGATGGATTTAAGATGGAAGTTGGGAGATAGGAGGATAGTTAAACAGAGTGATTGTTATGAGGTTTTCTGTTTTTCTGCTTTGATTTTATTTCTTATGAGTATCTCTTTAAACTTTTTTTTCCATATTGGAGCTATTTCATTCTTCCAGAAGTAGCAGTTTATTCCATTTTAATTCCCTCTTAAACAGCTCTCTAACACCTTCTCAAAATCCCCAGCCAGAGCTGGTTCCTGTCCCAGAGTTCTGATGCTCAGCTTTGTAATGTGAACCACCAGCTTCTAAATTTTAGACACTTATTCACTGACTTAAATAGAAAAAAAAAAAAGAAAATCAAAACCCAACATAAAAACAAACAAACTCAGTGGTTTTGCTGCTTTCTCTGTGATATTTGGTGGGTATTTTTTCCCTTTCTGGGGGCACACCCAGCTCAGCTCAGGGGCTACTCCTGGGTCTGCACTCAAGGATTAATCCTGGTGGTGCTCTGGGACCATATGGGATGCCAAGGATTGAACTCACATCAGTTTTGTGCAAGGCAAATGCCCTATCTACTGTGCTGTCACTGAGTTCCTGGCATTATTTTCTTTACTGTTATTTAATACCTGACTTTTTTATATATTAATTCTCTACACTAAACTATACTGGTGGTGTTTCTGTCACCTAGATAAAGGCTTATGACTAATATGGTGAGATTTTATTTCTATTCACTTTTGCTACAAAATTAAATAGATATCCTTTACACATCTGTTTGAGCTGGAAAGCTGGTATTTTCATGTAACTACAAAGTTGCATGATGTGTGTTTTCTATTTTTATAATGGTGGGCAATTTTCCCCCCAAAGATACGTCCATTTATATGTAAACAAATTTCATGACTTCATTTTCCTTCCGTAGTATTGCTTCCCTTTTCTGATTAAGTGTTCCATTTAACTTTTCAGATTCAGGTCTTGATATGAATATGGAGACCTTGTATTATATGTGTAGATATTACATTCCTGTTCCTTTATTTTTATTTTATTATTTAGAAAAATTCATATGTAAGATTTTAATGTATTATCTCCTACTTTTCTCTATTTTGTTTTTTTCTGGCCTCTAGATGATTATATTTTCTTGAATCTTTATTGTGATTTTTTTATGATTCAAATGAACAATATTTTTCTACTTTCTTCCTGTTTTATAGTCCATGAATTTAAACTTATTTTATTGTTCGTGCTTCATACCTTGTAGCTCTCTGTTTTTCTTTCATCAAAGATAAATGAAAGAGAGAGAGGAGAGAGATTGTGAGAGCATTTTCCCAACTTTTGAGCATAGTCCTTCTCATGCATTTATTTCCTTAGGGCATGTCTTGTCTAAGTACAAGGGCTTATGTATGTATAGTTTCGGGAGGCTTCTCAGAGTTTACTTCCAGCTCTGTGCTCTGGTGATCTGAAGCCATGGTCAGGATCAAACTAGAGATGGCCACCTGCAAGGCAATACCTTAGCCTCTTCTCTTAATCTCTGTACTAACTCTCTGGTCCCAGATTGGGCTTTATTGTCAACTCTTGTTTATAGAAGTTCTTGACTAGCCATTTCCCTTCTGCATCTTGATGGGTATTGACATTTCTTAGCACCTTATATTTATATTATAATATTTCAAGAATTAACTTAGGGATTTATGAGAATAATGAAAGATAATTAAAGGCATTTAATATTATTTTGAAAGGATATTTAATAATAATCGATAGGACATAATTATTAGGATAAAATTATAATATAATTATGATAATTATTTATTTTTGTTGAAAGGATATTAAATATTATTATTAACCGTGGATATTAAGTATGTTTATGTATTATAGAATTTTAGATTGTTTATATCAGAATTGGATTCAAGTGTATATAGTCATTTAGGTAGCAATTATCTATCATTTCATCACTCGATCACCTGATCATTTGATCACTTGACATCCTGTTATTTATCGATTTGCTTGAGTGGGTACCAGTAACCCATCTTATAGGTGGGCGGCCACATGATCTTTTGACATCCTGTTGTTAACAGCTCTAGTCCAGCGGTCGTCTCCAAAGTGCATTTCATGTCTAGCCCATCTGATTTTTGATGCCTTGGCAAACGAGACAGCGCCCCTGACTATGGATCATCGATGGAAGTCGGAACTCTGGATTCCTTCTCTCACTTGAGTGAGGTGTGATATTCCAAGCATAACTCTTTCGATTCCTCTTTTGGAGACCCGGATAGAATTCTCATCATGCTTTCATAGGGCCCAGGTCTCTTAGGTATATGTTAGTGCAGGGAGAACGGTGGATTCAAAGAGATGTGCCTGGAGCTGGAGGTTCTTTGTCCTTTTTAGCTATTTCTTCAATGCTCTTGAAGGCATTCCATGCCACTCTCTTCCTCCTGCGCAGCTCAGGTTTTAGGTCATTCATTATATTGATTTCTTGACCTAGGTACACATAACTGCTGCATTCAGAGACGTTTGTCCCATTGAGAATGAATGGGGCTTCTGGAACTAGTTCATTTTTCATGAACATTGTTTTGTTGAGATTCAGCTGTAGACCTATCTTTCCACATTCTCAGTTGAATATATCATATAGATCATTCATATTAATTTCATATCATATATCATATTATATCATATCATATAGATCATTCATATAATTTCATATCATATAGATATATGCATACTATATGGGTATATATTAGTAGATTATATTATAGAGCATATATCATTCATGTATATAGGAGCTATATAGGATATAGTAATTATAGCATATAACTAACACTGTATGGGATTATAATTCCCCATGAACCATTATTTTTATGTGAAAATTCCAATTATGTATTTTAATATGTGCTAGAATTTACAGTTTATCTTCTATAAAAATTATATTTACATCACTAATTTATAATTATATTTCTGTTGCTCTTACTGCTGAGCTTTTTCCCTCTGAATAATGTGGTTAGCTATAGTCTATGATCTAGTAGTGAATTCATTTTCCTAGTGTACAATCACACATCTTTGACAAGGTCTTGGTGTGCTGTTTTCTTGCTAAGGTACTCTGACATTTCCATATGGTTATTGTGACATTTTTCTTTGTGGCTCTACTGCTTTTATCTTTTACTATAGTCAACCAGAATTGTGAAGCATTGCAATAGGAAGTAGTTTACACTATATGTAAACTCTATTAGGTTTTTTTCTTATTTTATTGTTTTCCTTTTAACTTTTAATATGGTCTATTTATAAAAGTTTGAGTGTAACCTCAATAGGGGAGAGTGGTTTACTTTTTGCGTTAACATTCACTAGACATTTTTTCAAAGTTAACATAATTTTATTTTAGGCACAGTGGTTTACAATGTTGTTAATGGTAGAGTTTCATGCATTTTCCTCCACCATGTCCCAATTTTCCTCCATAACTCTGGTTTATATGCACCCCATCTCCTGCTTCAGAAGAAAACATCTTACTAAAGACAAGTGATCAGGAAACAGTTCCTTGGGGCATTTGTTATTATTATTGCTTCTGTATATCGTGAATATGAGGGAATTCATTCTGTGTCTGTCCTCCTTCTGACTAATTTCCCTCAGCATGATACTCTTAAGATCCAGCCATGCAGCAGCAAATTGCATGCTTTTGTTTTTCTTATATAAAACAGGATTCCATTATATAGGTGCATCATAGTTTTATTATCAAGTCATGTAGGACACTTGCAAACAAAAGCAAAGATAAACAAGTGGGACTATATATCAAACTAACTAGCTTCTGCATTGCAAAAAAATGCTGATTTGCATGATACCCATTCAGCAACAGTATTGCAAAGCACAGTGTCTAAAAGGAGAGAGGGAGGGAGTGAGGAAGGGAGGAAAAGTGTCTGCCATAGAGACAGGCTGGGGTAGGGGAAATGGGGACATTGGTGGTGGGAAAAGTACACTGGTTAAGGGATGGGTGTTGAAACATTATGTGACTGAAACGCAGTCATGAACAACCTATAACTGTGTATCTCACTGTGATTGAAGAAAAATAAAGAAGGAATCATGAAATAATTAGCATAAAAGAGACTCCCTACAGACTAAGAGAAAAAATTTATTCCCATTTATTTTACAAAGGGTTAATATCCAAGATATTATCCTTGTCCTGTTTATGTCTACCCTAAGGAAACCAAAACTCTATTCAGAAAAGACATTGGAACTCCTATGTTCATTGCTGCTCTATTTACAATAAACAAAATCTGAAAATCATTTCCCTATACAAATCTGTCTACCTATAATCACAGCATACTTAATTGCCATACTCCACAGACATGAATATATATGTGTGTGTGTGTGTGTGTGTGTGTGTGTGTATGTATATGTGTTGGCTAAAGTCACCTGGCTCTCATGGAGCTGGGGTCCCTTTTTCCCACCTCTATCCCGTCCCATCCCGGTTCGTGATCTGTGCACGAACTGCTTCCAGGCTGTCAGCTGTGAACCATAGACACAGATACACGGGGCAGATCTACTACCAGCTCTCCCTGTGCTCGGCTGATCATGAGGCATCCGGAAGGGAAGGTGGGTTCTGGCTCTGGTCTGCCACCCCGATAGATCCTCAGAAGAAGCCAGAGGAACTCCCTCTCCATGAAGGCAGTCATTTTCAATGTCCGGACTCCAGGGCTCATCAGAACTCCACCCAAGAGAAAAGCTGATCTCGAGCCTGGTCAGAGCACTGCCCTAGAGAGAAGCCTATTTTAAGCCCAGGTATGCTGATCTCGGCAGCCAAAGTCACTGGGCCCTTGTGGAGATGAAGCTGGGGCCCCTTTTCCCCACCTCTGTCTTGTCGGGGAGGCCTGGTAGACCTGCCCACGAACTGCTCCCAGCTGCCAGCCATGAGCCAGAGAAACAGATAGGTGGGGCAGAGCTGCTACCTGCTCTCCCTCTTTTGGCCACGTGTTACATCACTAAATGCAAGAACTGAGAGTGCCCACAAGGCAGAGCCTGGCAGCTACCTGTGTCATATTCCATATGCCAAATACAGTAACAACAGTAGATCTCATTCCCATCATCTCATTCCCTGAACGAGTGGTTTGAGGCTCTTCTTGTTCCTGCAGCAAGCAGAGGCCCTTGGGCTATACAAGCATGCAACAGGCACAAATGGAGACATTCTTGGCGCCCACTGAGCAAATCAATGAACAACAGGAAGACAAGTGATACAAGTGATATGTGTGTGTGTGTATATATATATATATACACATATATATACATACATATATATATAAATAAGGAATTGGCAATGTATTATTCCGCAAATGAATATATAGTTTGTCAATTAAAATATATAATAGGCTTTATATATTACAATTTATTGATTTTTAAATATCACCATGGATTTATATTTTAGAATTATAACCATTTAAAATAGTTTTATTTTCTTTTAAATGTATTATTATCAAAATTATTAAGTTATTTTAATCATTATTTAATAATTTAATTAAATTATTTTAATATATAAAATTATTAAATTATCAAAATTAAATTTATTCTGATATGGGTTTAGACTCATTCAGAGGAAAAGATGAGATTTGAGGGGCTAGTGTGATAGCACAGTGAGTAGAGCATTTGCCTTGCATGTATTTGACCTGGGTTTGATACCTGATATCACATATGATCCCCTGAGCACCACCAGGAGTAATTCTTGAGTGCAGAGGCCAGGAGTAACTCCTGAGCATTTCTGGGTGTGACCCAGAAAAGCAAAAAAAAAAAAAAACAAAGATGAGATTTGAAACAAACACAAACTTTCAAAGTCTTTATCCATTATTACAAGGCTGAATTTTCTAACAAGAACAGTTCAAATTTGTTTTTTTTCAGTTATAGTTTTTCTGTTGCCACTGTTTTGCATTATTCCTTTTCATTGAAAAGACTTATTGATTGGTAACTTTGGGGAGCTCCCTAGTGGAAAGTATCCCCTAAATACAGAAAATTATGAGATAGAAGAGAGAGGCAGACAGTTTTAGAGTGATAGGTAGCAGTTTTAATAAGCAAATTACATATAAAACTTGCATAGTACCATGGTTATAAAAAAACTGAACTCTACATACTTAAACCAGAGTCCTAAGAGTATATAGAGGTCCTCATGTGGGGCTCTGTCACGTATGCAGTTCAGTTGATTAAAAACTTTATCCTCAGGGCTGGAAGGATGGGTAGGGTGCTTGCTTTGTATGCGACTGACCAAGTTTTAATTCCTGCATCCCATGCATTCCCCTGAGCCAACCAGTAGTGATCCTTGAGTGCACATTACAACTCACTATTGAATATTTTCATAGAGACATCATACATCATTAGTATCTGTAGGGCAAGCCACAAAGTGTAACAGAGGGGAGAGAGAGAGAGAGAAATACTGGGACAGGGACAAAGAGACAGAGAAGCAAAATGTGCCTGCAATAGGGGTAGGCAGGGTTTGGGTGGTGGGGGGGTGTTTGGGATGGGGGGTGGGAGGGATATGGGTGGTGGGAATTTGGCACTGGTGAAGGGATGGGTACTGGAACACTATATGGCGGAGACACAATATGAACATCCTTGTAATTGTATATCTCACATGGTATAATACAAACTAAAAAAAATAAACAAAATTTATATAACTTTGACCTTTCTAACTTTTCATGGCACCAGTCCCCTTTCCAAAGGATGAGTACCACAAAGATTAATTAAAGTTATTTTATTTATTTATTTATTTATTTATTTATTTATTTATTTATGTATTTTTGCTTTTTTGGGTCACACCCAGAGATGCTCAGTGGTTACTCCTGGCTCTGCACTCCGGAATTACTCTTGGTGGTGCTCGGGGACCATATGGGATGCCGGGGATTAAACCTTGGCCAGCATAGGCTGGCCACGTGCAAGGCAAACACCCCTACCCGCTGTACTATCGCTCTGGCCCCTAAAGTTATTTTTTAACTGAGTGAAATAAACTAAATACTTTCCGGATTTTCTTTTTATACATACACAAACACATATATGAGTATATATTATATATATGAATGTGAATATATATTCACATTAAATCACTTGTATCACTTGTCTTCCTGTTGTTCACTGATTTGCTCAAGCGGGCGTCAATAACATCTCCATACATCCTGTCATGAGCTAGTGTAGCCAAGGGCATCTGTTCACTCCAGGGACACGAAGAGCCTCAAACTATTCCTTCAGGTCATGGGAATGCAGTCTATAATTGTTACTGGTTTTTGGCAAATCAAATACAACACAGGTAGCTTGCCAGGCTCTGCTATGTGGGTGGTACACTCAGAAGTAGGCGCTCAATTCATGTATTTACTGATGAACTGCATCAGGGGGAGATCGACTTTTCTCTTGGGTGGAGTTCTGAGGAGCTCTGGAGTCCAGATGTTGGGAATGACTGCCCTTATGGTCTGGGGGTTCCACTGGCTTCTTGCTAGAATCACTGGGATGAAACAGAGAGTCTTCAATAAAACTTTTCTATGAATTTGCTTGTATGAAATTTTCATACCATTCTGTTGCAGGTGGACCCCACGGGTGACTTATGTGAGGCCGGAAGGGGAGAGAGATGGTCTCTTTCTCCCCCAGCCGCCTCTGCCACCTGGGACCCGCAGGGCAGGCTTAGGACTGATAAAGTCTGCCATTAGCCCCTGCACGGCATGGGCCTGAGCCCCACCAGCCCCACGAAGGTGGCCATCAAGCCACACCTGATGCCCGCTTGATCTCTAGGCACGGGAGTTAATCCCCACCACCCGAGGTTTCTCGGGAGCCACGGACTCAGGCTGGAATGAGGAATTGCTCTTTGCAGGAAAGGAAAGTCAGTCCCAGGCCTTACCCAGGGCTGCCTTAGGGTTCTTGTCTTTCTCTCAGAAAAAGAATTTTCAGGAGTCTACGAGCAGTGAAGTAAAATTGGTTTTATTGAGAAGGTTTTTGGGGAGGGAAGGGGGAGAGAAAGTAAGAGAGAGAGAGAACGCACTCAAGGGAGAATGCGGGCTACTGCTCCAATGATAGAGAGCAAGTGAGAGAGAGTACACATCTCAAGAGGGGAGATGCGGGCAACACATGTGCTCAGGCACCACATGTGCTTGGCCACATGGGCTCAGGCAGCATGTGTGTCCATGCAGTAAGTGCGCCGCAGGCAACATGTGTGCCTAGGCAGCATGTGCGCACTGTCCTTTGGTCAGGATGGCTTTTATAGATTTCTCCCCCCAAGTTACTCCCATATGGGGCCTCAACCTCCGTTACTAGGGCCCATTGCCAAGGGGAGTAGACTTTGGGAGTGGTCTTCTTTGAGCTGGATTTTGGGCAGGAAGGCTGATTCATCTCCCTCAGGAGATTTAATCAGCTAAAGCCATTCACACATTCCCTCTGGCCTTGCCCTGTCCCCAGGGTCTATTGTTGATATGGTCTTATCAAGTCTGGTTCCCCGTGACAACAGGTGTGACTCTGGATCGATGAAGGACCAGTTTTATTTCTTCTTCAAGAATTTTTATTGCCATGTGCCGCCGCCCCGTCTGCCTGCCTACAACAATTCCACATGTTAATAGCATAGAATTGGAAATCCTAAAGGATTACTTTCAGAGAAGTGATCTAATAAAATCATATACAATCCTGCATTGATAGAATTGAGCACTACCATGTCAGATCTTATATCAACTAAAAATTAAATCTATTCCTCATTTAAAGCACCCTATTTAATTATAACTTTTCTTTCAAAGATAGTAAATAAAACACATAGTAATATAGTAATATAGTAATATTTGATATATATGCCAAATACAAGTAACAATTATAGACCTCATTCCGGAATGGATTGAGGCTCTTTATGTTCCTGGAGCAAGAAGATGCCTTTGGCTCTACTAGCATGAGACAGGACATATGGAGAGACTGGGGCCCGCTCGAGCAAATCGATGATGAACGGGAAGACAGTGACAGTGAAGACAGTAATATAGAACATAAATATAACACATTAAATTATTTTACTGATAAAATGTTTCCAGTTAAGCTCTACTTATGCATTGGTTAATATGATTACAGAAAATGATTCACACTACAATTTATTGTTTTTGCAGGCTTGAAGGCATCTAAACTAATTGATTATGGTCAGTTAAATGAATTATGCCACATGAGAGGACTAGAGTACAAGTGAGTTATTCCTGCATTTCTTTTCCTTTCATTCAAATAAATGCAAATATGTTTTATGAATACGCCTCAGAGTCCTGGGCCCTACCAAAAGCAGGATGAGAACGCTATTTGGTTCCAAAGAGGAATCGAAAGAGCTATGCTTGGAATATCATGACTCACTCAAGTGAGAGAAGGAATCCAGAGTTTTGACCTCCATTGCTGTTCCAGAGTCAGATGGGCTGACATGTTAATGTGATTTGGAGATGACTGCTGGACTAGAGCCGTTACTGACTGGATCCCACGGGACCTCAAAAGATCATGTGGCCACCCACCTGGTCAGACTTCTTCGTCAAGACCATGAACAAACGGTTTGAGGCTCTTTGTATTCCTGGAAACAACCAGATGCCATTGGGCTACACTGGCACGTGATAGGGTTAAATGGAAATGTTATGGCCGTCCGCTCAAGGAAATTGATGAACAACGGGATGTCTAGTGAACTAGTGATGTTTTATGAATATAATGTAATAGTAAACTTATTTTTTGAGTTTCAGTGTACTGATTCACCAAATAGGTAGAACACATTTGAAAACACAAATGTCATTTTTTCTGGTTAAAGGAGCAGAATATAAATTTTATTCTAAAGAATTTAGTATGGAGGAAACAGTTTAACATTAGCTTGGTTCATTCTAATATTTAAAAAGAAGTTCATAAAAGAAAAACCAAAATGGTTGAGTGAAGCAGGAATGTCCTGTCGGGTCGGAGGCACAGAGATGAGACTCCAGGAACACGATGTATATCCATTAATATTTTTAATGATCACCAGCCGGAGGGGCAGCAGCTCTCATCTTGGCAGCTGGCTGATGCAGCTAACTGAACAGAGCTGATTGACCGAGCGACTGACTTGAGCTGACTGACCACCTCCACAAGGACCCCTGTTGGAGGACATGTTTAGCTAATCTGGGAGTTTTGTTGTTTTGCTCACCCCAGATTAATCTTATTTAAGCAAGGTTCATTCCAGAGATCTCTCTTCAGTAAACACTGCTAGAGGGTGTGGCAGTTACAGAAGTCACCTTGATTGAATAACTTCTGACTTATACATCTACTAAGACTTCTATGTTTCTAGATTGGGCACAGCTCCCTTATACCCACTGCACCCATGGACAGTTAGAATACCAGGACTACCACCCTGGTACGCTGAGACTAGAGACATAGGAAGGATCAACTAGTTTGCTCTAACAGGCGAGTGACCCTTCAGTACATGAGAACAAGATACCGAACACACTGGGAATATAAGGACCTTGTGGGACCATCTAGATTACATGAAGCTCATGAGTTAAGATGTATTACTTTATATCAGCCCCCTCTCTCCAGTGTTTTACATAAAGATAAACGGTAGCCTTGGTGTAACCTTTGTTTATACCTACAAAGGGTTTGGCACTACCCTGTTTAGGTTCTTGTTGGCATGACAACCCCCCATTGACTTTGGGTATATAAGGGGCTGACTTGAGGCCCCTTCACCTTTGCCTTTTGGTTCCTCAGCCTTCAGCTTTTGGCCCTCGGCTTTGGCTTTTGGCTTTTGGGCTCCTTCTTCCCTGTGGATCTCGCTTGGAGCGCTATTCCCCTTGAGTTTTTACACGTGGTGGTCGCCATCTTGGCCTACACGTGGCTGGGGTTCTACCTGGAATCCTAAGCATCGGGTTTTTCCTTTGGCTGATTGTAGCCTGAACCTGTGATAAGTAAAGCCCTTTAAACCACCGGATTCCTGAGGTCATCCATCCCGCCGGCTTTGGAGGTAGAAGGGAACCGCTCCCGCACTGTCAGGGACCCCGGCGGAGCGCCTGGCAGACCCCAACCTCTTATTCCCCATAGTCTCAAAAGGCAATCCAGCTTAAAGTTTGCATGGTTTACATTACAAAGACAGTTCACATTCTTAGCATAGGATTTAGGAATTATAGGAAGGGAGACAACCAGGAACCAAAAACCTGCAGGGGGTGCTATCTAGGTAAGATGAGATGAACAAAAGAACACATTACAGTTGCTAATGCAGCCTTCTGGACTAGCCCAAGATGGAATCTAATGGACTATGCTTAAATTTAGGCAGAAAACAGGTTTTTCTTATTCTTCTGTCTGACATGTCCTTGCCATCATGGGCTAGTCCAGAAGGCTGTATTAGCAACTGTAATGTGTTCTTTTGTTCATCTCATCTTACCTAGATAGCACCCCCTGCAGTTTTTGGTTGGGCTCCTCTATTCCTAAGTCCTATGCTATGAATGTGAACTGTGTTTGTAATGTAAACCGTGCAAACTTGAAGCTAGATTGCCCTTTGGGACTATAGGATAAGAGAGTTGGGGTCCCTGTGGAGGTGGTCAGTCAGTTTAAGTCAGTCAACTCAGGTCAGGCAGCTCTGGTCAGTCAGCTCAAGTCAGTCAGCTCAGGTCAATCAGCTCTGTTCAGTTAGCTGCAGTCAGTCAGCTGCCATGATGAGAGCTGCTGCCCCTCCGGCTGGTGATCATTAAAAATATTAATGGATATACGCCGTGTTCCTAGATTCTCATCTCTGCGCCTCCAACCTGACAGGACATTCCTGCTTCAGTTGAGAACACAAATACTAAATAAGATAAGTACTTCAGCCATGCATAGGAGGCACCTAGTTGACATTTATTAGAGAATATTCTAAAACATTTTATCAGTATTGCTGAAATAAAATTTGATCCGGATTTTTGGTGAAATACAAGATAATCTACACAGCTGTAAAAACCAGAAATTTGAAAGAAAGTCATACTAATATCCCATATCTCCCATGAAACATGAAAACACTGGGAGGTTGATTGTATGTGCATTATTCACAAGACCTTTTATAGTTGGATCCATCTTACACCTCAGTCTGTTGTCCCAGTGCCTTTTCCTCTCTATGACAATAACTTCTAGTGTCTTGACTGTACCAGCAATTTGTTATTAAGAGCATTGATTCATTTGATTTTTCTCTCTGGAAAGACATTTCATCACTCATTCCTTCACTTATAAATAGGTGAACTAATATTTAAGTCTTTAATCTCCAGGAAGTTTTTTGATGCTTCTCCCTAATAAAATTCTTTTTTTTTTTTTTTTTTGCTTTTTTTGGGTCACACCCGCGATGCTCAGGGGTTTCTCCTGGCTCTGCACTCAGGAATTACTCCTGGCAGTGCTCGGGCGACCATAAGGTATGCTGCGGATCGAACCCGGGCCAGCATGGACTGGCCATGTGCAAGGCAGATGCCCTACCTGCTGGGCTATCGCTCCGGCTAATAAATTTCATTTCTTCATCACCACTTTACCAAATATTTTCTATTAGAGCACCTGACTATTTTGTATGTATTTGTTTAAAATCTGTTTCTATTCTAATACAAAGCAACTTTTTTAAAGGCTGTATTCATTTGATTGGGATAACTATATAATGAAGTAATAAAAAGATAAAAGAATATTATGGTTCAAATAAAAGTTTTGTTCTTTCATCTTTACTCAGAGTTATGGAGGTGAATGCTTCAGATGCATATAGAGTCTCCTATAAGAAATGATTCTATGACAAAAATTACCCTATATGTTATGACATTGACGTCATTTTCTTGTCAACACAGTTGAAGGAGGACACAGATAAATATCCATCTACTCTATAGAAAGTAAACTATGAATTTTTAGTTTGACAATTATTGGTTTGACAAAGGTATAGAATTTTTTATATTTATTTCTTATGCTCTATGGTAGAGCCTGGTAAGCCTCCTGTCGTATTTGATATGCCAAATGCCAGTAACAATTATATACCTCATTCCCATGACCTGATGTAATGGTTTGAGGCTCTTTATGTTCCTGGTGCAAGCAGATGCCCTTGGGCTCTACTAGCATAGACAGGACATATGGAAATATTACTGGTGCCCGCTCGAGCAAATCGATGATGAACGGGAAGACAGTGATACAGTGACAGTGATGCTCTATGGGAAAGAACTTTTTAAAAAAGTCTTTTTTTTTGTTTTAGGGCCACATCTCGTGGGGCTCTGGGCTTACTCCTGGCAGAGCACTCAGGGATGTCTCCTGGCAGGTCCATGGAACCATGTGGGGATGCTGGGAATTGAACTCGGGTTGGTGGAGTGCAAGGCAAGGGCCCTTCATGTTGTATTATTACTCTCTTCCTAAGACTTTTTTGAGGTTGAATATAGTTGAAAGAAACCTAAAAAATGTAGTCTTTAAGTGAATAAATACGGCGAGGCAGAAGCAGAAATATCATATGGAAGGGATCAACTCACCATTTGCCAACCAACAGAAAAACAATATATTAACTTAAGATACAGGAATGTTCTACATATTTTAGTTAATAAGAAAAGATATCCCCATTGAGTTTTATCAGTAAAAGCTCGAGATGAGAGCCTTCTACTGAGAGTATACCACCTACATGGCAGAGCCTGGCAAGCTTCCCATGTTTTATTTGATATGCCATAAAACCAGTAACAATTATGGACCTCATTCCCATGACCTGAAGGAATGGTTTGAGGCTTTTCCCGATCCTGGAGCAAGCAGATGCCCTTGGGGTACTCTTGCTTGCAACAGGACGTATGGAGATGTTACTGGTGCCCGCTCAAACAAATCGATGAACAATGGGAAGACAAGTGATACAAGTGAAGAAAAGAAATAATTTTTTGTGATTTTACACTTTGTACCTAATTTTTGAAACAGTATTAAACACTTTTATTGTAGTTTAGATAACATGTCTATAATTCTGTTCGCGTTCATGCTTTTTGATGCACATTTACTGAAAATCCACCACCACCAAAGTCTTTAGGTCACTTCTAGTTTCCTCATTTCCTACATCTTCCCCACTGACTTTAAATCTCACATTTGTAATCAAGTCCCAATGATTTGTCCTAATAGTATTGTCTATTCTATTTCTTTTGGTTCTGTTGTTGAGATCATCTCATAGTTATTTTCTATCTTATTTCCCAAAAAATTATACCGTCCAGTTTCATCCAAGTTGCAGTGAATGGCAAAATTTTAACTTTTCTAAAAGTACCTAGTATTCTCTCTTCTCTATACATACCACAACCCTCTTTACCCATATAACTGTCATTGGTCATTTGGGTTGTTTCATCTTCTATATATTGATGCATATATTTTTTAATTAATATTTTTGTGTTCTTGGGAAGGATTTACAATGATTTGCTGGGGCATATGAAAGCTTGTCTGCTGTTTGCTTTTACTGTTTTTTTTTTCTTTTTTGGGTCACACCTGGCAATGCTCAGGGATTACTCCTGGCTCTGCACTCAGGAATTACTCCTGGCAGTGCTCAGGGGACCATATGGGATGCTGGGATCGAACCTGAGTCAGCCGCATGCAAGGCAAATGTCTTACCCGCTGGACTATTGCTCCAGCCCCCTTTTACAAAAATTTTTTATTATTACAATATTGTTATGCAACAAACGGGAAGACAGTGATACAGTGATTGTTATGGAAATGTTTCTCGCACACAATGTCTCAATTCAATATCTATTGCCAGTATCCACTTTCCTTTATTCAACCGTTCCCCAGTCTTCCCTCTTCTGCCCCTGGACCATCAAACAGCATTATCTTCATGATATTCTCAGTTTTGTGGACCAATTCTCAGCTTTTATTGACTTCAGACATTTGCTATTTCCTTATGAGGCCTCTTTATATACTGCATATGAGAAAGATCATTAGGTATCTGTCCCTCATCTTTTATTAACTTCTCTCGGTCTGATAATCTCCAGATTCAGCCATGTAGCAACAAATTGCATGACTGCACATTTTTTACTGCTGAATACTATTCCACTGTGTATGTGTGCCATAGTTTTATACTCAGTCATCTGTTCTTGAACACTTTGGTTGTTTCCAGATTTTGGATGTTGTTAATTTTGTGTTGAGCATAGGAGTACAGGTGTCTTTTCTTGATGGAGCTTTGGTGCTCTTGGGGTAGAGACTAAGAAATGAAATTGCTGGTTCATATGAAAACTCAGTTTTTAGTTTTTTTGAGAAGTTTTACCAAAGAGGTTAAATCAGTCTACATCCCCAATAAGTGACTGAGTATTTCTCTTTATTTTTTTCCACAGCCATAACAGCTTTGCTTTTTTTTTTGTTTTTTTGTTGTTGTTTGTGATGCATGCTAGTCTCACTGGTGTGAAGTGGTGCCTATTATTTTAATTTGCATTTCTCTGATAATTAGTAATGCAGTGCAGTTTTTCATATACTTATTGACCCTCTATATTCTTCTTTGAGGAATTTTCTGTTTATCTCTTGTCCCCAGTTTTTGATGGGGTTCAGTTTTTGTGTTGTTCAATTTTACAAGTATTTTACTATATTTTGAATATTAACCCTTTATCAGAGGAGTAGTGGGCAAATATTTTCTCCCCAGTTTGTGGGGTGTCTGTTTGTCTGTGTATTTCCTTTTTGGTCCCACCAGCATACTCAGAACTTACTCCTAGCTCTGTACTATGAGTCAGGGGATAAGGGAGCCATATGGAATGTCAAGGATACAATTTAGGTTGTGCCTAGTTGCTATACTGTTTATACTATATTGAATACCTCATTATGCACCAAATTATGAACCAAATTGAATAATATGAACCGAATTGAGTATAATATGAACCAAATTGAATAATAGCTACCCTTGTCTGTGCCTGAGTAATTTACCCTGTTTTAGAGGAAAACTTGTACTCATAAAAAGAATCTCAGATAGTTGCAGTGATACAAATTTGGGTCATGTTGCTGTTTTGGTCCAATACATGGTTTATTCGAAATGTAAAAAGAGTAGTGTATAAAATATTAATAAATCATGGCAAAATTTCAGACACATTTACTTTCCAGTAAGGTATATATAAAGTGTGGGTCACTTGGGGGGATTTTAATTATGTGTCTATTTATGCAGCATATAATTCAATTATAGGAAATCATAAAAGCATAACTTTAAAATTACATTTGAGACATTGATATAGCTATACACTTGATAGTCTGAAAAGAATTCTCACAGCGCTGTACTAAAGATAATTTTTGTAATGGATATGTTCCATGTACAATATGTTTAACATGTCAGTGTGTTTTTAGACTAATAGAGAATTTATCTCTCAGACCTAGTTAAAAGTTTTCATCTTGGATGTTCTTATTTTCTGATAGTTTCCATTTGATTTCTCTCTCCTTTTAAAATAGGAGTTTTCATGTTATTCTATCAGCTCATGATAACTTCATTAGTCGATATCCTAAGATATTTGTGAAGAAAGAAACAAACCTGCCTACGCTTCATGGAAAGAAAGAAATAAGGTGATATTGCCTTCTTTTGAATCCAAACTTGTTGTATGTGTTTGTATGTGTATGAAAGACTAAGCAGAATTCAGCTACCGAAAATTACTTGGTCAGCTCTTAACACTTCATGCTATGAAGCAGTCAAGGAAGTGGCAGTTAATGCCAAAGAAAAATAATTTTTTCTTACTGAGAAACTCTATGTCTAATGATCAGGCACAAACTTATGTAAACAAAAAGTGAATCTTTACCTTGTACAGTTTTGAGTGATGTTCTTCATGAAGGGTAATAAAGGACTATTATGTAGGGTTTCATGAAAAATTTCTCCAGGGGAAGGATATGAGCATTGTATTGAGAAAGGAAAGCTTCAACAAATGTGTCAGGGAAAAGTAACTAGTCACTTGTGAGACAATAGAAACTAGAATTCTTCTATTATAACCACATACCAAAGTTAATTTAGGATAGATTATGCCTAAATATTAAAGTTTAATCCATAAAGCAAATCAAGAAAAAAGACAGAACTCTCCATGATGGTCACTTCCAAGACATCTTCAATAACTCATTTCCACTAGCAAAGATAAAAAGCAAACAAATGGGATTATGTCAAAGTAGAAAATGTCTGAAACTGGGGCCTAAAATATAGTATAGCAGATAAGGCATTGCCTGCATCACGCTCACCTTGTTTCATTACCCATATTGTCCTGCCATAAGTCATTCGTGAGCACA
This sequence comes from Cryptotis parvus, assembly GCA_021461705.1. Classification (NCBI taxonomy): domain Eukaryota; kingdom Metazoa; phylum Chordata; class Mammalia; order Eulipotyphla; family Soricidae; genus Cryptotis; species Cryptotis parvus. The sequence continues at coordinate 38,766 of JAJIBD010006124.1, forward strand.
GAACCATCTCTGGGTATGCTTCTGCCCCACAACAAAAAAAGAAACTATAACTAAAATAAAATGCACCCTACTAAATGGGACACATATTTGCATACTGTATATCTGCTGAATAATATCAGTGATATAAATAAGCACTCACAAACTCCACAAGAACGGAGACATAAAGATAGTGAGGAGTACATCTGCACCAGCCAGTTCCTATTTGATGCCCATTGTCCCATCGGCGCTGCTGGGTGTGACTGATAAGCATGATGGTGTATGTCTCAAAACAAATATAAAACAAACTAAGTAACAAAAGAGAACTCAACAGGAAGTAAGGAAACCTGCTTAAAAAATGGGTCAAGGAGCTAAACATACACTTTCTCAAAAAATATACAGATGGCCAACACTATGTGAAAAAGTGTCATCATCTCTTACTATCAGGTGCAAATCTAAACAGCAGCGAGATACCATTGCATATAACTGAGAATAGCTTTTATCAAAATGTCTCTTTTAGCAATTCCTACTGTGATTATGCTCTGGCTCATGAAAGGAAAGTACACATGTCTTTGTGTTTATAATAAGATAAGGCTATTTTCCTTTATGCTGTTGCATTTTGTTTTACATTGCTCTGTAGGGTATTTATAGTGGAGAAATAATTCATAATGGGCGGCATTTAGTATTTCTAGATGCTGAGTAGGTGGGTGGTGTTTGACAAAAAAATAGTAACTGAATCTAATAAATTTGATACAAGTGCTAAAATCCCCAGGAAACATAACTCATTGCGTGGTTGGAAAGCAGATGCCATTGGGATACACTGGCACGTGACAGGGACAAATGGAAACATTACTTGCACCTGCTCAAGCAAATCAATGAGTAACGGGATGTCAAGTGATCAAGTGATCAAGTGGTTGGAAAGAAGAAGACAAAGATGGGTTATATGCTAGAGTATTATGTTTGGAGATATTCCTCTCTCCAAGACACTTTTCTATAGCAGCTGCTAATCTTTTTCATGACTTATGTGTATATTCAAAGAAGAAACTAAGTCTTTACATGAGATATCTGTTTCACTTCTGTAAATGTGCAAGCTTCAGGTAACTTAGAGAAGATTGTGGTAGAATAAAACTAATGCCAAAAAATGAGTTTTCCCACCATGAAATGATTCAGCAGTAGTTTTAGCCTATTAACATTATTGTTCCATAATTTATCTAATACAAATTTCATGTGACAGATAAAATAGTAAGGCAACTATGATGAGAATGCTAGGGAATTTGCTAGATACTGAAATTTTGCAAGGAATGTAGAATAAATGCCTCATATAATCATTACATATACTTGAAGCAATGACGATCACGATCACGATCTTCCCGTTGATCATCTATTTGCTAGAGCGGGCACCAGTAATATCTCCATATGTCCTGTCTCATGCCAGTAGAGCCAGGGCATCGGCTTGCTACAGGAACATAAAGAGCCTCAAACCATTATATTAGGTCATGGGAATGACCTAATATAATTGTTACTGGAATTTGGCATATCATATACAACACGAGAAGCTTGCCAGGCTTGTCGAGCGGGAGGCAAACTCTTTTAAATACCTCCAAATAAAGCATTTATTGATGAACCGCTGGCCCCAAGTGGCGCGCAGCTGGGCTGTGATGGGCTGGTCTGCTGGGTGGAGTTCTGACGAGAGGGAAGTCCAGAAGTGGAAAATGGCGGCGCCCGTGGAGTGAGGAGCGGTGGTCTGGCTTTGTTGTGAGGCTCTGCCGAGGTGGTGGGCCAGGGCTGGAACCCGCCATGCCTCCCGACTGCCTCATGAACGGCTGTGCACAGCAATGACACATTAATGAAAAACGGAAACCCTAAGACAGAGGGAAACAATTAGAGAGAAAATATGAATACAGGATAACAATAAGAACATGGAATTAACTTGAAGGAAGGTATATTCACAGATATAGGAAATCCCATGGGTTGCCTTAAAAAAGAACTGAAATTTGACCCAGAAGATTGAAATTTCAGTGTTTTAAAATCCAGATAGAAGCAATATGAGCTCTGAAAGTAGTTTTTAAATGAAAATGAACTTGAGCTCATGCACGTTCTACTTTATTGTTAACTATATGTCGCATGGTATTTTTTTTAATGAACAGGACACATTTTATTAAAACTTTTCTAATAGGTGAAGACAGATTTTTATAAGTTTATCTCAGATCTCATGTTTGACTATAATTACAAACAAAATGCATTGCGGTCTAAATTTCAGTTCTTTCGTAATTTGAGATATTGTAACAACCTTAAAACATAGTGATACCATTTCATTTATGTGCTATTTATACACACATTTCTTCAAATTTCTGGTTTTTGCTCATATTGCATCCAGAGTACTTTTGTGCATCAAGTGCCTTGTGGATGACTGTTTCATTTTTTTTCTTCCATCTAAAATATTTTATTTTATTTTATTTATTTTGATTTTTTATTTTTACAATTACAAAGATATACAATTAAAAAGTTCATATTTGGATTTTGGTCATACAGTGTTCCAGCACCCATCCCGCCACCAGTGCCCATCTCCCACCACCAACGTCCCCGGTTCCCTCCCCCCCCCCCCAGCCCTCCTCCATGGCAAGTTCTTTATTTCTTTCCGTTTCTCTCTCTTTCTCTTTCCCTTCCCCTCCAGACTATGGATTACAGAACATACATTAAAGGGTGGAACAATGTGCTAACAATTGTCGAGGGTACTAATGCCAACCTAGAACTGAGCATTAAATAGAGGCAAAAAGATACACATGTTGCATGGTATTTTATATAGATTTTTACCATCTATTATTAACTTCGGCATTCTTTTATGGAGGTTAACTAAGAACAACATATGAATGCATCACATTAAAAATTTCCCGTATTTTTACTGCAACAAATGTAACATCCAACTGTTTTAAGAAATAAAATACATAATTTTTCTGTAGTATATCTTTATATGAGTATATTTAAATATGAAATAGAAATTTAAAGAAATGTAGAAGTTGAAGAAGCAAATAAGCATCTATACAGTAGAAAGAAATCTTAAAGATGTACTTTTCAATATATCAATTAGAATGGGAAATAAGGCTTCAACTATGTACAAGGAAGCCAGCATTCTATTGATATTATTTGACTTTCATAAAAATTGCTAATTGATTTTTTGGGAAGTCTATGGTTTGCTGTTTCGACTATGCTTGTGTGTTAGTGGTTATTCCCCTTTCCATTCAACCCTTTACATCCTTAAGCCCTCCAGAACCAGCCTCTAATTCCTTCTTACAGAGCCCTTTTACTGTCCCAAGGTACTCACCGAAATTCGTGTTCCACAGCCTTTTCACCAAGGCAGCTTCTAAGCTGACACCATGAGGATGAAGATGCCAATCACTTGGCGAGTGAACTGGAACACCAGATTGTCTATGAGGCTGCTACCTATGGCCAGATTGTCCTTGGAGTTCTGTGCCTTAGTATTCTTTTGCTGTGTCCCATATGTTTAGATATTTTCTATCTTCACTGCTGTTTGGTTACAGAACTGGTTTTAAGTTTCTTTTTCATTTCTACATTGATCCAAGTTATTTAGTGGTCTTGATCCCTCTCCATTCACCACCGCCTGCCCTCGCCCTCCCTCAGTCTTCTGCGAATGATTTCTTATATTATCTCATTGCAGAAGGAAGATAAACTTGGCATGATTTGAATCTTCATCACTTTATTGTCACTTGTTTCATGTTCCAATATCTGGTTTGCCTTTGAGAACTTTCTTCTGTGTGCTCTAGAGAAGAATGTGTATTTGACTTTTATGGTCTGGAGAGTCATATAAATATCAAGTTCAGATAATCTAACTCTTAATTTTTGGTTATTTCTCTGAATTACCTGACCATTGTTGTGTTGTGTGTTAAAGATTGTTTCTACCGCTGTGTTGCTGTGAATGTCTTCAAGTTTGTTTGTAGTTTCATATACTTGGTACATATATGTCAGTGATGCTAAGTTCTCTTGATGTTTTGATCCCTGAATTGCAAACACACACACACACACATCACACACACTTCATGTCTCTTGATGATTTTCTGGGTTTTGGAGGCTGCAGCAGTAGTGATAAGGCCTTATTCCTGTTTCTGTACTCAGAGATCACTCCTGTAGTTTCCCAGGAAACATACTGGTGGTGGTGCTGGGATCAATCAGGTGTGAGCTGCATTCAGGGCAAGCACCCTACATTATATCATTATATACTGTTTCCCTTATGTCCCCTTTGTTAAACTTTTTTAGTTAGAAACTTTTTAGTTATAAACTTATTTTGTCTGATATTATCATAACTGTTCCTATCTTTTTAAAGCTGCTCTTTGTCTATGTATCTATTTCCAATCTTCTGCTTTGAGCTTTGTTTACCCAGATTGCTTAAGTGGGCTCTCCCGGAGACAGCATTGGTTGGAATTTGTTTATGGATACTTTAGCCTATCTGTGCCCTTTGGATGATGATTTTTATTTTTAGGTTAACCAAGTTACTCTAGTTATCCAAGTTAACAAAGTTTCTTAGTTCTTCTCTTTTCTCTCCTTCATACTTAGATATCTGCATTTTGTATGATTACGCTCTATTTGCCTCTTCTTGTTCTTCCTAGATACTTTTGCCTTGAGGTTGCCATGAGGTATACTTATAGGGCAAGAGGGAATATCTCATTTGAATTGTAGATGTCGAGTCCTTTCCGAAAATCTCAAAATCACTTGCATTTGTTCCTACATATATTTTAGATATCTTACTACTTCTAACAGGAACTCTATTTTTTTTTTGATTTTTTGGGTCATATGCAGTAATGCTAAATGGTTCCTCCTGGATCTTTACTCAGGAAGTACCCCTGGCAGTGCTCGGAGGACCATATGGGATGCCAAGGATAAACCCGGGTCAGCCGTGGTGCAAGGCAAATGCCCTGCCTGCTGTACTATCACCCGGAGCCAACTGTTTCTTTTATAGGAGACCTTTAGTATTTATTCAAGAGGCTGTGGAGTGGATATATATTGATATAGCTATTGGTTGACTGAAAAAACTTTCAAATCTGAGTAGAACCCTTGTTGAACATATAATCTATGCATAGTTGGACATAGTTTCTATTCATCACATTTAATACTATGTAACATTTCCTTTGGTTTATCTAGTTTTATTTCAGAAGTCTTCAGATAGTCTATTTTTCAGATAATTAGTCATTTAATTATATAACTATCTACCTATTTACTTTGAGGCACCAGGGTTCACATATCCACTGATACTCTTAGGTAGTTTCCAGACATGTCTTTGCTTTTCTATGTGCTTTGGTGTGCACTTATTTCCGTTGATTTTGTTGTGAACTCTTTGAGCTTCTTGTATCTGAGTATATGCATCCTTCCTCAATTTAAGAATGATTTTGGCTATGTTTCTTTTGAATAAAATTTCTGTTCTTTTCTATCTTCTTCAAGAACAATATGTTGTGAGAGTTTTTCCTTTTGTTTGACTCATAAGTATCATATGTTATCTTCATTTTTAAAATCCCCTTTTGCTGGGCTTTTAGGATGACTTTTCTGGACAATCTACTTCAGCTCACTTATTTGATATTTTCACTTCTCTAATCCTGCAGTTTAAACACCATCTGCTGTATATTTTTAAGTTTAGTTACTATGTTCTGTAACTCATTGATTTTTCCATATTTTGTTCTTAATAAATTTCCCTTCCATGATCTCTTCATTTCAACAAGTATCATTTGAATTATAACATTTTTGAGAATGACCCAGATATGTTGAATATTTTTCATGTTTTTGTATTTCTCCATTCATTAGGTTGCATATCTGCTCCAACTTATTACATATGCTACTATACTATGGTTATAATCTCTTACTGATAGAAGCTAGCTGTTCCCTGGTGAGGCTTTCTTGGAGTATGTGTGTTTGTCTCCCATCTGTCTGAGATGTCTCCTCTACCCCTTCAAAAGTAAAGTTATCCTCATCAAAATGTTTTATATGAATAAGATAAAGACACTATATAATAGTATTTGGGAAACAGACTCTATGAACTGATGACGTGTTCATTAGGAAGATTCTTTGTAAATAAATGAGGTTATGTTCTTTTCACCTTTTAGAATTGGAAGTAATTTTGTAAGTAAATTGGATGTATTTAGGTTTTAACATTAAATATATTGATATATAAAGAAGAGTCAGAAGAAAACACCATATACCAATGAAAAAACAGTTCCCTATCTATTGAGAAAACCACAGCTCTATATCTTCACATCTCAGTAAGGCTATGGTTGTGGCAAGCTAACATGGGAACTGTCATTACATAATTTAGGTGGAAAGTCAATAGAACTATAACTAGAGAACTATAAAAAAAGGAAGTTTTATGGAGTAACAGTGTCAAAGAATCAATAGTCTCATATGAAATAATTCTCCACTTCACATGTCATCAGGGAACTACATCAGTGAGATATTGCTCCAACACCTTTTGTAATGTTTTAAAGCTTAAACACTCACAAAACTACCTGCTGCTGAAAATGAACAGAAATATTAATTCATTGCTGTTTGGAATACCAAATGATAGTTACCATGAAGTTTGGAGAAGGAAGTTTAGAGATTTATTATAGCTGTTTACATACCTGCCATCTAATTATATAATCGCAATTCTTGCCATTATCCATTAAAGTGAAAATTAATTTTCATGATTTTCATAAAAATTCTGAAAGAACTTGAAAATTCATTTTCTTTTTTTTTTAAGTTTATTAAAAACTTAAAGTTTTTTAAGTTAAACTTAAACTTTTTTAAGTTTAAGTTTAAGTCTTTTTATTATTTCACTGTGAGATACACAATCACAAAGATACACAATTAAAAAGTTCATATTTGGGTTTTGGTCATACAGTGTTCCAGCACCCATCCCTCCACCAGTGCCCATCTCCCACCACCAACGTCCCGGTTCCCTCCCCCCCTGCCCAGCCCGCCTCCATGGCAGGTTTCCCATTTTTTCCCTTTCTCTCTCTCTCTCCCTTCCTTCCCCTCCAGACTATGAACTATAGAACATACATTAAAGGGTTGTCATGTGTATCCTTTTGCCTGTATTTAATGCTCAGTTCTAGGTTAGCACGAGTACCCTCGACAATTGTCAGCACACTGTTCCATCTCTGTCCTACCCAGCCTCTGACTCCCACACGTTTGCGACAGTTTCCACCTTTGACAAGACCTCCTGATACATGTTTTACTTGACCTTGGATATTGGCATCACAATATGCACATATATATCTATGCCATGCAAATAAATGCAGTCATTTTGTATCTGTCTCTCTCATTCTGGCTAATTTCACTCAACAAAATCTCCATGTCCATCCATTTATAGGCAAATTTTATAACTTCATTTTTCCTAACAGCTGCATAGTATTCCATTGTGTAGATGTACCAAAGCTTCTTTATCCAGTCATCTATTCTAGGGCACTCTGGTTGTTTCCAGATTCTGGCTATTGTGAATAATGCTGCTATGAACATAAAAGTAGGGATGGTGTTTCCACTGCATATTTTTGGTTTCCCAGAGTAGATTCCCAGGAGTGGTATGGCTGGGTCGGGTGGCAGGAGGGGGTGGTGGTGGAAATGGGGCACTGGTGGAGGGATGGGTGCTGGTATACTGTATTACCAAGAACCAAATGATCACCTTTGTAATTGTATGTTTCACTGTGGTATAATAAAAAATTAAAAAAAAATGGGAGTTCAATTTCTAGTCTTTTTGGAGGAATGCTCATATTGTTTTCCAGAAAGGCTGTACCAGCCGGCATTCCCATCAACAATGATGAGTGTCCCCTTTTCCCCACATTCACGCCAGCACTTGTTGTTCTTGCTCTTTTGAATATGTGCCAGTCTCTGTGGTGTAAAATGATATCTCATTGTTGTTTTGATTTGCATCTTTCTGATGATTAGTGATGAGCATTTTTTCATTTGTTTTTTGGCCATTCGAATTTCTTCCTTGTTGAAGTTTCTGTGCATTTCTTCTCCCCATTTTTTGATGAGGTTGTTTGTTTTCTTCTTGTAAAGTTCTACCAGTGCCTGATATATCCTGGATATTAACCCCTTATCAGATGGGTATTGGGTGAATATTCTTTCCATTCTGTGGACTGCCTTTTTCTCTTAGTCACTGCTTCTTTTGAGGTTCAGAAGCTTTTTAGTTTCATGTAGTCCCATATGTTTATCTTGAAAATTAATTTTCATAAAAATTCTGCCTCGTGTGCTTATAGGAGCTTTATATATTTATAGTTACCCTAATTTAAAGTAATCAAGATGACCATTACTATGTGAATAATGTGATCATATGAATATACCTGATATATTTTTAGTTTCATGTAGTCACATATGTTTATCTTGAAAATTAATTTTCATAAAAATTCTGCCTCATGTGCTTATAGGAGCTTTATATATTTATAGTTAACCTAATTTAAGATAATCAAGATGACCATTACTAGGTGAATAATGTAATCATCTGAATATACCTGATATTATAGTATATCCAGACTGTAATATTATTGTGTATTAAAAATAAATAAGATATTAAGCCAGAAATATCTAAGAAGAAATTATTGTTATTGAAATTATTTTTGTTAATGAATAAACCAATATGAATAGACTATACTATAATATTCTAATTATGTTATATTGTGGAAAATTCAAAAATATGAGGATTTTAAAAATTGATTACCTGGGATAATGGAGAAAGGCATACATAAAAATAGTAAAAAATCAAACACAAAATTATTCATTTGAAAACTTATATGCAAAACAATGTTCACAATAGCTAGAACATGGAAAAACACAAATGTTCAAGAGCAGATAAATGCTAAAGAAATATTGGTATATTTAAATAATGGAATACGATGCAACTATAAGGAAAAGTAATAATACAGTCTATGCTAACTTTGATGGAATTGAAGGATCATTTTGGATGAAATAAATTAAAGGTAGAGAGACAAAGAACCAGATGACCTTGCTCATCTGTGTACATGTAGAAACAAGTCATGGATAGGGATGGACAATATCAATAGGTAATACACTTTGGAGACTAGGTTACAGACCTGAGATTGTTAACTTGGGTATGTGAGAAATAGTTAGGTGGACATGAAAACAGAGGGAAGGTTTGATTATGATTACGAGAAGAATGATATGCACCAAAACCATAATGTCAATGAACAAATAATGGGGACAGGGCTAGCAAGGAAGGAAGGTTGAACCAGAAGTGCCATAGGGACGGGAGTGGAGGGTTATGGTCACTCCAGTGGTGGTGAAGTGGAGTAGCTTTGGACCTCCATTCCATAACTTGAATTCTATTGTTATCAAATCTATAATAAAAATTAAAGACAGTGAAAATACTCTTTTTTACCATTCTGGTGGGTATATATTCTTACAATACATGATAAATATGCTATCATAGTATCTATAACAAAATAAAAACATCTATATTCTTAGTAATGACAATATAATACATAATATGTAATAGTATCATTAGTTAATGATGAAATATTACAAATTAAAAAGTGGGTTATAAGTGAAACTGGGCTTGGCTGACTAGAGAGACCCATGCATACTCATTAATTGTATTAGATGTACTTACTAATCTGGGTAAAGTTGATATCAGGGAAGCTAAGCTTGTAACAAGGTAGGTTTACATGAGAAATATAGGACTTTACGTCAATTTTATAGAAACAAATTCAAATAGAGAAATTTCTACTTATAATGTGCTCAAGGATTAGTAGTATAGAAGATGATAGACAAGGCTCTCTTTTGTGGAATATAATATCTAAAGGTAATTAGTACATGTTTATAGAGGTTGTACTACTTGTCAATGACAGAAAGTTGTCTTAGCTTCCATAATGACTTGTGATAAAGTCTGTAACACTGTTCTTCAAATTTTAATATGCGCCCAAGGGTTGGGAGAGGGTAGGAATAGTAATATGCTGGTACTAGACTGGGCAGATGGCTCAAAGTGCTAGTGTACTTGGCTTATATACTGAAGGTCTGCGATTTATCCCTAGCACAACATGGCCCCATGAAATTTTCTGGAAGTGACAAGAACAGAGCTAGGAATAGTCCTTGTGCATCCCTGGTGTGCTCAAAATCAATCAATCAATCAATCAATCAATCAATCAATCAATCAATCAATCAATCAATCAATCAATCAGTCAGTTAGTCAGTCAATCAGTCAATCAATCAATCAAATGCATCCCTGGTGTGCTCCAAAATCAATCAATCATCAATCAGTCAGTCGTCAGTCAATCATCAATCAAATGCAGATTCTGATAAAAAAAATTCCAAGGTAGGGCTAAGACTTAGTCCAAGAAACATTAGTAGTGACTGGTGTAGTGGGCCACAATTTTAGTATCAAGTTTAGACAAGCTTTATTTTTTTTTATCCAGGAGGCAGAAAATAGTAATTTAACTGGAAATTTTCCATAAATTTCTATAAATTTAGTCCACATTTTCTAAAACACTTAATTCATACATCTGTGAACTTAAACTACAAATCTATGTAAGGTCTTTGTTCATAAAAGTATTTGTTTCATTAAATTAAACAGCAGGTTACTTTTCTAGGCAAAGTACACATTTCTGTAATTTCCTTGGTCTGGTTTTCCTTGGCCTGTTTTCACACACCTGTTTTCAAAATAGCGGTGTGTTTTTTTTTTTTATTTTGAAGGGCCGCACCGGGCAGTGTTCATGGTTTATTCTTGGTTCTGTGCTGAGGACAGTATGGGGTTTAGCTGATCAAACCTGGTTTTTGTTTGATCAAACACAGGTTGGGTGTTTGTGTACTAGGCAAACACCATACCTGTTGTACTATTGCTCAGGTCTCTTCTTTCAGGACATTTTAATGAAACCCAGAGTTCAATTCTCATTAACCATAGAGTCAGAGAAGAAAGAAAGGTCATTTTTGCATGTTCACAAAGAGTATTAAGGTTTCTATTTTGAGATAATTGATTATAGCTTACAATATAGGAAATAGGTTTATAACATGTTTTTAAACAAATAATGGTAATATTTAGTCTGATATAAATTGATATAGAATAATTTGATCTGACAGAGTAAAATAATTTTTTTTCAGTATGTCTTTGTTGTGCTTTCTTCCTGTTTGTTTCAGACCCCATTAGGAGAACTCTTCACTGTGCCAAAGGCAACCTGTCCAAAAAAGTTTGCTGGGGTGTTTCTCATTGGTCCATAAACATGTACATTTTTGATTCTTCGCGGTCAATTCCTTCATCTGTTCTTCGAACTGGGGATCTGCGTTGTTTTCCCATGGTGTTGCAGTGTTCAGGCATAGATTCCTCTAGTGTACTGTTTCTTTTTCTTGAGGGTATTACCTTCCCTTGGTGTTGAATTTCCTAGGTTTAGTATTAATAAGCGCCCGCGTAAGCGCCACCCGCCCGCCAGCCACGCAACCCCCAGGGACTGTACCTGAGATGCAGACAGGCTGGGGTGAGAGTTCAAAATGACGGTTTACTTCCGGTTCCGCTCGGACTTCTGGGGGTTGTAGTTCCACCTTCTGCCGAGACCTGGGGCTCTACCACAGCCCCAGGCGCCCGCCTCGGCCAGCCGCGCACTCCCAGGGACTGTACCTGAGATGCAGACAGGTCAGGGTGAGAGTTCAAAATGACCCATAAACATGTACATTTATTTAGCCAAATTACCAATCTCTCCAAAAGTGTTCAAAGTGTTTGCACAAGGTCTTAATGTTTTTTTTATGCTTGAGGTTCTAAAGAGACTGGGATATTATAGCCGCTTGAAATGAAATTCAAAATTTCACCTTCAGATTTAAAAACAGTAGTGAAACATAGCTTGATCTGGGATAAAGAAGTGTGGATGTTCTATTTGACATATCTTCGTCCCAGAACATTAAGTATTTCTGTAGGTACTATATGCAGCAGTCATCAAAGGTATGGGGTACCTGCCCTGAGACCTCTACACTGCATGGAACAGTAGTATTGAGGGCCAGACCTGTCCACACCTGTCCACACACAGTGGTGCACTGGGAGTATTGTTCTTAGACTTTGAATGCTGGGCCTTAAATAAGTCTGGCTCATGCTTTACTACTTGAGCTATCGCCATAGTCACCAAACATGTTTGAAAGAATTATTTAGTATCATACACAAGAACCTAGACATATGTTAAATTCTCCCCAAAAGTGTAAGCATAGAAAATGTTGGGAAATAAATACGATTATTCAGAGAAGTGATGGAAAAACTAGAGGAAGAAGATTCTGATAGGCGCAAGTATCTCTCTGCCAAATTGCTTTTTCAGCTTCTGGCTTTCTTTGATTTGGACTCAATTTTATTTTCTCGTATCATGGAAACTACCCATGTGGTACAGCTCCAGCTAAGTAGCACTTATTTCATGCAAGCTTTCATCTGGCTGCAGAATAATTAACTAGGCTGATCAAAATATTTAATATTAGAATAAATGAAATGATCCTTATTATGCTTATTAAATATATATACATATATTTATAAAAGTCAACTGGAATATTCTGTTTCACAATTTTCTTCAACAGGGAAAAGGTTTATGCATTTTATGGGAGCATAATAATGTAATTGATTCTTTTAAGCAATAGGTAATGAGCATCCACAAAGTGCAAGTCAGATGATATCTATATTTGGAAGCTATGAGTTGGTGGCAGTGGCCAGCATTGTGGAATAAGGGGAGCTAATGTGGTGTAATAACCGGTTATAAATGGCAATAGTCACAGTGAATGTGCACTTTAACTGTACGTGTCGTATTGAAAGATCAGGGTAAGCAGTTCTGAGTAAAGGGTGTTTGAATGAAAGAATGGTCTCCCTGGCTCCACCAGAAATGGTCCTTGAGCTCAGATCCAGAAGTAAGCCCTGAGCACTGGTGAGGTCTAAAAATAACAGCAAAACCCACACATTTGGGGGCCGAGGAGGTAGGTTGTAGCAGGTAGGGCACTTGTTTTACATAAGGTCAATCTGGGTTTGATCCCCAGTAACTATCAGGAATGATATCCGGATGTAGAACACTTGAGCACCAAGAGGTGTAGCTCCAAAACAAACAAAACATTTAAAAGCCTGAGCTAGTAGTAAGAAGGGAAAGAACACCTAATGAGATGGGAGAGATAGTAGTTAACAGGGGTTTAATCCATGGTATCCCTCCTGGTCCCCTGAGCAACTGCAAAAGTAATTTCTGAGTGCAAAGCCTAGAATAACCCACATGAGTATCACTGGGTGTGGCCCCCAAACCCAAAATCACCACCACCAAAACACCTGTTGAAGCAAAAAAGAACTACATACGATATTTTTAATATTGATGATTATCTCAGCACGGGGTTGCTCTATATTAAAATGGAGGCTATTCTATGTCTCTTTCTTTCCTTCTGACTAATTTCACTCAACATGATCCTTTCCATGTCCATCCATTTATAGGCAAATTTCATAACTTCATTTTTCCTGACAGCTGCATAGTATTCCATTGTGTAAATGTACCACAGTTTCTTTATCCAGCATGACATAAATATACCAGGTGATCTTACCAAAAGTGGAAATTACCACAAGCGCGTGGGAGTCAGAGATTAGGTAAGATAGAGAAGGGAACATGGGTGAATAAATGTCAAAAGGTCTGATACCAACATAGAACTGGAGCATTAAATATAGACAAAAATGCAAATGATGGATTCTAAGTGTACGAGTGCAACCCACAATGTGTAGGAGAAGGAGGAGAGAGAGAGAGAGGGAGAGAGAGAGGAGATAAAGAACCTGCCATTTAGGCAGGACGTGGGAGGGGGAGGGAATTGGGGTCATGGGCACTGGTGGAGGGTGGGGTGCTGGAACACTGTGTGACCGAAACCTCCAAACGTGAACAACGTTGTAATTGTATATCTCACGGTGGTATAATAAAATGTTAAAAAAAAGAGATGAATTATTAGTAAAAAAAGACCCTGAAAAAAAATAAAATGGGGGCTATACCTAGTGGTGCTAAGGGCTTACTCCGACTCTTCTCAGGTTTAATCTTGGTGACGTTCAGAGGCGAGCCAGAGCTGGCTGCGCCGCAAGGCAAGTGCCTTATGCTTTTCTCATCTCTCTTGCTCCTATGCTTGTAATATTCTAATTGCTGAATATATTAGTAGGTATTACCAGGAACAAAACACAAAACCAGCAATTTTTTTGGAACCCTTTAATGATCTCTTTCATATATGTTGTGGTAGGATGCCATGATTGCTGGGGGTGTGAAAAGAGGAAAAGGAGGAACAAGAGAAAGGGAGCAGGAGATTAGAGAAAGGGAGAGAAATGAGGGAAAGAAATGAAAGTAGAAGGGAAAGAAAAGGAAGATCAGAGAGGAAAAACCCCCAAAGGAGAAATGAAAAAATTGTTATGATTTTCTGAGAGAAGTCTGTGAAGGGGAGATGAATGAAGTTTTAGAAATCAAATTATTACCACTCTTTGGTGTCCTTGTGTCCCAGTTAAAGATTTTCACTATCACTATCCTCCCATTGATCATCTATTTGCTTGAGCGGGCACCAGTAATATCTCCATATGTCCTGTCTCATGCTAGTAGAGCCCAAGGGCATCTGCTTGCTCCAGGAACATAAACAGCCTCAAACCATTTTATTAGGTCATGGGAATGAACTAATATAATTGTTACTGGTATTTGGCATATCAAATACTACACGGGATTAAAAGTGAAACTCTGGACAGTCAGTGGTTTAACTGGAGTGACAATTTGTGGAAATCGCTTGCTCATATAGGATTTTGGTGCATTAAAGAGAACACTTACAAGAAAAAACAACAGAATGAGTCTAATTATTTTTTTTACAACTACAATTAAGTAACGGTAAATTATGCAAAAGCAAAGTACTTTTTGTTATCTTGGCTGGAAGTGTTGGTGGTGGATGTTGAAGAGGGTTGAATTGCTCTAATAGTAGTATTCTAATTTGGATTTGTGGAGCAATTCAGGAGAAAGGAAAGGAGGGAAAAGGGGCAGAAAAAATGTGAGAATATGAAAATATTTGAAGAAAGGTATTCACTTGGTGAGAAGAAATCATCAGTCCATGGCAAGGAGGTGGTAAAATTCAGAAGTGAAAGACGTATCATTGATTCCATGTTGTCATGTTATGCCATGTTATGCCATGTTTGATTTTTAAAGATATTAAAAAACTTTTTAGCTTATATAACCCCAATAATGGATAAACTCTACTACCCTGACAATGCTTTGAGCACTTGGCTTATCTTATTTTTTGAAAGAAATCACTGTATCACTCTATCACTGTTTTCCAGTTGTTCATCGATTTGCTCGAGTGGGCACCAGTAACATTTCCATACGTCCTGTCACAAGCAAGTGTAGCTCAAGGGCATCTGCTTGCTCCAGGGACAGGAAGAGCCCCAAACCGTATTTCAGGTCATGGAATTGAGGTCCATAATTGTTACTAGTTTATGGCATAACAAATAAAACACTGGTAGCTTGCCAGGCTTTGCGATGTAGGTGGTAAGAAATATAATAAAGAAATATATTGAAAGAAATATATTGGAAATATATAGTGAAAGAAATATAATAAAATAGTTAACTTTTAAACAGCATATGGATTAAAGATAATGTTTAAGGAAAAAGATTGGTATAAGTGACATTAATGTAATCTTTTGGGGAATCAGAGAGAATCACTTAAAATCTTTAGGAGAATGCACAGATTTTCATGAAAACTGACCTAGATTTTTAGGTGCCTATAGATTTCAGATGGTATGGCTTGTTTTGCATATGACTCATAACCGATGTTTCCAGAATGACCAGAAGATAGTTCGGCAGAAAATTACTGTCTGCAATGATGTCATATATGTTCATTCACTGCAGACAATAGAAATCAAAGGGGAAACCAACCTGGACTCAACAAAATTCAGTTCTGTGCCTTGAAAGAATTTTTTATATTAACTTGTGCATATATTTTATACATTTGATATGTTATGTATTTACATCACTTGATCACTTGAATCCCGTTATTCATCGATTTGCTCGAGAGGGCACCAGTAACATTTCCATTGGACCCTATCACGTGCCAATGTAGCCCAATGGCATCTGGTTGATTCAGGAATATGAAGAGCCTCAAACTGTTCCTTCAGGGTCTTGGCAAGGAAGTCTGACCATCTTGTAGGTGGCGGCCACATGATCTTTTGACATCCCGTGGGATCCAGTCGGTAACGGCTATAGTCCAGGGGTTGTCTCCAAATCGCATTACATGTCCAGCCCATCTGATTTTTGATGCCTTGGCAAACGGACAGTGTCCCTGATTCTGGAATAGCGATGGAGGTCAGAACTCCGGATTCCTTCTCTTACTTGAGTGAGGCATGATGTTCCAAGCATAGCTCTTTCGATTCCTCTCTGGGAGACCCGAATAGCATTCTCTATAGTGTTCTCATCCTGCTTTCGTAGGGGCCCAGGTCTCTGAGGCATATGTTAATGCAGGGAGAATGGTGGAGTCAAAGAATGTGCCTGGAGCCAGAGGTTCTTTGTCTTTTTAGCTATTTCTTTGATGCCTTTGAAGGCATTCCATGCCACTCTCTTCCTCCTGCACAGCTCAGGTTTCAGGTCGTTCATCATATTGACTTCTCAACCTAGGTACACATAACTGCTGCATTCAGAGATGTTTGTTCCATTGAGAGTGAATGGGGCCTCTGGAACTAGTTCATTTTTCATAAACATAGTTTTCTTTAGATTCAGTTGTAGACCTATCTTTCCACATTCTCGTCGAAGTCAGCCAGCATTTGTGCCGCTTGGCTAATGTTTGGTGTTATTAGAACGATGTCATCAGTGAAGCGGAGGTGGTGTAGTTGCCGACCATCTGTCTTCACTCCCATTCCTTCCCATTCTAATTGTCGCATGATGTTCTCGAGGGTGGTGCTGAAGAGATACCACCATTGATGACATCGATGAAGAATACAACCGACTGGTTCAGCACCTCCATGATTGTGCGAAGAAGGCTGAGAGAGAGAAAGACACAAAAGGACGCCTGTCTTCAGAAATTCTCGAGCTCTTTTCGCCAACATGGCAAGGCGCGAGCCTCAGGAGACCAAATGCTAACATCCAAGCTTGCTACACAGTGCAGAGAAGTGATAAAAGAAGACCTCAAAGACAGAAGAGCAGAAATACTGGAAGATGCAACAGAAGCCGGGAAAAGCATTCGCACCACCTGCCTGTCCTTTGCCAACTACAAGACCAAGATGACTGCCTTCCGACGCCCTGATGGATCTATCACATCTTCCAGAAAGACAATGGAGAAGATTATCCATGACTTCTACTCAAATAAATCTCTTTGATAGCCACATCTACCTGCCCACATACCAAATTCCACAGGATGGATATGTCATTCCCAACGTTCTCCCTTCTGAAATCCGACATGCTATCTCGTTGGTAAAGAAGGGGAACAGCACCAGGCCCAGACAAAAGTCAGACCCGAACACCTGAAGAATCTGCCGTTGGTACTCATCAAAACACTAGCTCGGCTCTTCACATGCTGCCTGTCTGAATGCAAGGTACCCTCCCAATTGAAAACCAGCAGGACTGTTCTACTGTTCAAGAAGGGAGACATCCACGACATCGGTAGCTATTGCCCCATCTGCCTGTTGTCTGTCATCTACAAGCTGTTTACACGAGTCATCCTGAACAGGATTAGTAGAACACTAGATGAAGGACAACCATGCGAGCAAGCTGGCTTCCGAAAGGATTCAGTACAATCGACCATATCCACACAGTAACCAAGCTCATTGAGGTTTGTAGGGAGTACAAGATGCTGCTCTGTCTCACGTTCATTGATTTACAGAAAGCCTTTGATTCTGTGGAGACTGAAGCAGTCATCGAAGCCCTAGCCAAACAGGGTGTTCAAACCCAATACATCAAGATCCTCCGTGAGCTGTGTTACAAATTCACCACCAGGATCTCACCATTCTACAAAGAAGTGATCATTGATTTCAAAAGAGAGGTTCGATAGGGTGATACCATTTCACCTATATATTTACATATAATATAAAATATTACATATTTTATATTAACTTGTTTATATCAATAGCAGGAACTTTTCCTTCCTGTGCTTCTGACCTGGACTTTCTGTCTTCAAAATTGAGTTGCTCCATTCATTAGTTACCTTAGAGGGCTAAGATCAACTTCCAAAATCAGCAAATGTTAGAAAAGATATTTTGAAAATGTATAGGTCATGTTTCTTTGCATTTAATTCTCCTCATCAATAAGTTAAAATTTGTTGAACTAAATTGACAGTACATCTGAAAGCTATTTTATCATTTTCCCCTCAAAACTTGCAATAAGCCTTAATTCCAATTAGGGGTTAGAAAGAGGACATTAGTACCAAGGTAAAATTGTTTATAGAAGATGGAAATGGAGATGGAAAGGAAACAGATGGAAGCCATTGAAGTTAGTATGTAAAAACTCAAGAAATACCTAATTTTAAAATGCCAAGCATAATCAGCGATCAGTTAAAATTAGATAATGTAGATTTGTAATCATCCAGGTGTGTGACCAATTCAGCAATATTCTAAGGAGAAAACGTAAGGTGATTAAAGTGGAAAATGGAAATGGTTCAAGTTTCTGAGCTGAGATAATGAACTCAAAAAAGACTCCTATGTCTGAGTTAGGAATTCAATAAATGTTTTTGAATTGAATTGTGGATAGAGGGTGTTTTTAATTATTTGATATTTTAATTATTTGGTTCTAAGTTTACTTATTACTTGATAAAAAATGTTGCTTTAGAGGGTTTTCCCTGATATCCTGACTTTTTTGAAATTAGAACTTTTTCATTTAAATCACCCTGAAGGTAAATTCATTAATGATCTTCTCTAAATTACTTTCTTGCATATTTGTATATCTTGTTATTTATTTTGGAAAATACTTTGTCTATATAATGTATATATTTCAGCTATTCTTTTTTACCTGGATTTTTTATTGCTTTTGGAAATGAAGAGAGAGATTTTTGGAAAGGGCATTTGCTTAGTAGAAGCCAAGGATATAAAGCTTACCTCTGTCTAACCTTAAAATAGTCTTTCTTATAAAAGATTCCAATATAACTATCAAAATTTTATAATGGAATTTGCTTTCAGTTCCTCACTTTTTAACTTTAGATATATTGGCATTGTGTGGGACAAGTCAGTTCTCTTGTTCAGCGTAAAACAAAGCCTGCAATTCTCTTGTTTATATTCTTTACTGGGCACCAACTACAATATTTGATATGTTGGTATTAGTCAAAGTGATACTAAGCTAGTTTTATAGAATTGCTTAGTGTACTTTTAGTGAAGAAAATTAATTTTTATATTTGTATTTTTTGGTGTAAAGCTGTCTCTAGTTTCTAAACAAAATAATCGAGGGCCAGAGATAGAGAATAGGGGTTAAGGCACTTGTCTTACATGTGGCTGTCCCTGGTTTAGTCCCCTGCCATAGCATATGGTTCCCAGACAACAACCAGAGGCGATTCCTTAGCACAGAGCCAGGAGTAAGTCCTGAATACCACGAGGTGTGGCTCCCCAAACAAACATACATACTTTATCACTTGATCACTTGACTTCCTGTTGATCATTGATTTGCTCAAGCCGGACCAGTAACATCTCAATACGTCCTGTCACATGTTAGATAGCCCAAGGGCATCTGCCCACTCTAGGAACATAAGGAGTCTCAAACCATTCCGTCAGTCATGGGAATGAGGTCTATAATTGTTACTGGTATTTGGCATATCAAATACAACATGGGTAACTTTCCAGGCTCTGCCATGCGGGTGGGATACTCTAGTAGTCAACTCTAATTTTGAGCATTTATTGATGAACCAGGCTTGTGATCAGGCTCTTCTGCTGGGTGGAGCTCTGATGATAGGGGAGTCTGGATGTGGAAAATGGTGTCCCTCATGGTGTGGGGGTTCCTCTTGGCTTCTTGCGGGGCTCTGCTGGGGTGTGGCGGGCCAGGGCTAGAACCCGCCATCCCTCCCAGGTACCTCATGATCAGCTGGGAGCTGGGAGCAGGCAGCAGCTCTGCCCCTCAAGCTCTGCCTTGCAAGAAGCCAGAAGAACCCCCACACCATGAGGGGTGCCATTTTCCACTTCCGGACTCCCTCTCATCAGAGCTCCACCCAGCAGAAGAGGTGATCACAGCCCAGCTCGTCAGGGTCTCAAACACACATACACAAAAAAATTATTGAGGAAACTGTTAGAAAATATATAGAGTTCATATACTACTCTGGTTGTTCTTAATAACCAGCAATATTTATACAGATTTACCAAGAAAAGTAAGACAACCAAGATTTTGGAGACTTTTAGAAAATGAAACATAGGCTGGCAGGAATGCTTCCATAACTTCAGCTAGCCTATATCTTATTTTATTTATTTTAAATTATTAGTAGTTTTATTTGTTAAAAGTTTATTTCTAGGATATTTTGTATTTATATTCAGTAATACTGGCTTGTAATTTTTTCATCTTGTAATACTTTTGTCAGGTGTTTATATAGTGCTAAATTAATCTCATAAAACTAGCTGGTAGATATAAAATATATGTTCTGAAAGTGACTAGATTTAATTGCTCTGTTTGTTAGAATTCATGAGGCAACTTTGCTCAAAAAGTGGCTTTGTGGCAAGATTCTTACATAGTAGCTGAATCATCTGTTCATCTCATCTAGTTTCAAATAAATTGACATATGGTTATTCATAATATACTTCATTTTTGTGATAAGATGAGATTTGTAATGATGAGTCTCCTTTATTATTCCTGACATTATTTTTAACCATTTTTGTTGCTCACTTTTGCTATCTTCATTATATGAGTAAATCTTTGAGATTGTATAAATATCCAAATTTTAATTTTATGTATGCTCTATTAAAATACTTCCCCCTAATTACATAATTTTTATGCATTTACAAATTTTTTTCTTTGTTTTTCTTGATATAGAGTCTTAGATATAATAATTCAGTTTAACATATGTATTGAAAGAAATATTTGTTTTGTTTGTTTTGTTTTTTGAGCCACAAACCGTCTGTGCTCAGGACTTCTCTTGGTTCTGTACTCAGAGATCACTCCTGGCTGGGCTCTGGGGACCACTAGGGCTGCCAGAGAACAAACTTAGGCCGGCACTATGCAAGGCAGACACCCTACCCGCTGTACTATATCACTCTGGCCCTCAACTATTTTTTTTCTAATTACTGGCCCCTGAATGCAGTGTGTTAGGCTTTGCCGGGACCTTGAATAGACATTTTTCCCCAGTGGTCTTGACTTAATGGCTCTCGTCCAGGCAGAAGTTTAATGGTAGGACTTTATAAAGGAGTAAGGATCTTGAGCTCAGGTGGGCTGTATGCGTTCTGCATCAGCGCCCTTTTTTCATGAAGAATCATCATCTTAAGGAAGGTCAGCTTTCAGACTTGGGCTGGGTTTGAGTTGATTATCTGAAGTTGGAACTTTAGGTGTTAAATCTGAACTGGGTCTTTATGTCCCTTGAGCCTCTGTTGGGCAGGGGAAGTTTTATGGTTTTCTGAAGTTCTTTGCTGGTGGGCTCCTTTTACCGCTGCCTCTTTGTTTACTTTTTTCTATAGTTTTAGTAATCTAAAGAGCCCTTTAGTTGATGAACCGAAAAAGAAAGCAAAAGCTTGTTAAAGTATCTACTTATTGAGGAAAAGCAAAGTTTTTTCTGTGTAGTCACAATGGCCCTTTGGTCAGGTTTAAAAAGAAGGAGCAAAAAGAAGTATATCACATATAAATATATTATTATCAATGTATAGGTAGCATAATATTACAAATGCAATGTATTTTTTGGACAATTTTACCAGGCAAATGAGGGCTTGAACAATAGCTTTGGGAGACCTGATAATATCAAAGGCTTTAGTGATTTGATTCACAATACTAGGGATTTCATCTGGTTTCTTAATTTAGTAAAAATGTAGTTGTGGAAAATGAAAACTTGAAGCTCCCTAGAAAAGATCTGAAGCTTGTCTGCAGTCGCTGGATGTGGCCCCCTGCCTGCCTTGTTCCCTTGCACAGCTCCTTAACATCTTAAAACATGACTTTTTGATTTTGATAGTTGGAATGTTTAGATAACATATAGGTGAATTATTGAGAGTTTCCTTATATAAATATAATTATGAGGGTATTTTCTGTTTTCTAAAGAGCACAATATACAACTTTATTAATCTACTAATCAACTCTAATTCAGGGCTATCTTCATCTCCAGATCTTAATATTTTGGGTTTTTTTTGGGGCCCAGACACCAGCGTAGAAAGGCTATTCCCAACTCAGTGCTTTAGGGGTTTCCCCCAGCAGTTCTGGGGACTATGTAGTACCAAGAATCAAACCCCGACCTTCCGTTGCAAGCATGGACTCAACCTTTGACTATCTCTCTGGCCTTCCATGGCATATTATTTTTCTAAATGCATTTAAGGTTCAAGAAAGGAGAAAAGTAGTTAATTGCTTTAGAAATTAATTCTCATCCTTGATTTTTTTAACTATACTAATAGAGGAATAAGTAGGTTTATGCGCTACTTTCTATGACCCCAAACCAATGTAAATTAATAAAAAAATAAGAAAAATCCACACCATTTAAAAGGTAACTATATTAGACATTATTAAAATGTCTAATTCACTTGTATCACTTGTCTTCCAGTTGTTCATCGATTTGCTTGAGCAGGCACCAGTAACATTTCCATATGTCCTGTTGCAAGCAAGTGTAGCCCAAGGGCATCTGCTTGCTCCAGGAACAGGAAGAGCCTCAAACCATTCCTTTAGGTCATGGGAATGATATCATAATTGTTACTGTTTTTTAGATATCAAATAAAATGTCTAATTATCATTTAGACATTTATGATAACATATCATATTAAAATGTCTAATTATCTTAGTATAATAATATATATATATATATATTTTTTTTTTTTTTTTGGGTCACACCCGGCTATGCTCAGGGGTTACTCCTGGCTCTGCACTCAGGAATTCCTCCTGGCGGTGCTCAGGGGACCATATGGGATGCCGGGGATCGAACCCGGGCTGGCACAGGCAGGCTGCGTGCAGGGCAAACACCCTACCTGCTGGGCTATTCCGGCCCCTATAATAATCTACTTTTGATAACAAAGTTCAGATGAACAATTTTCATACATTGTACTATAGCATAATGTATTTTTTCCTTGTTTAGAAAATCCAAAGGGAAAGAAATTCATCCCCCCAAATCTGAGCAAACCCACGATATAGCAGTCTATCTTAAAAAAAGTGCATGGCCATCATAACTTATACAGACCAGAGAATTTTAATGAAAAGATTGGAAAACTACTGACAATCTTAAAGAAATCGTAAGTATTTTAAAATTCAGTTTCTTTTGTAATTGAAACAGCCTTATTATTATTAGTATTATTTTAGTTTCTTGATCACTTGATCACTTGATCACTTGACATCCTGTTATTCATTGATTTGCTCAAGCAGACACAGTAACATTTCCATTTGACCCTATCACGTGCCAGTAATGCCCATTGGCATCTGGTTGCTTCAGGAATACAAAGAGCCTCAAACCGCTCATTCATGGTCTTGACAATGAAGTCTGACCATCTTGTATTTGGGCAACCACGTGATCTTTGACGTCCCTTGGGATCCAGTCAGTAATACCTCTAGTCCAGCGGTCATCTCCAAATTGCATTACATGTCCAACCCATCTGATTTTCGACACCTTGGCAAACGAGACAGCGTCCCTGACTCTGGAACGTTGACGGAGGTCAGAACTCTGGATTCCCTTCTCTCACTTGAGTAAGGTGTGATATTCCAAGCATAACTCTTTTGATTCCTCTTAGGGAGACCCGAATAGCATTCTCATCCTGCTTTAGTAGGGCCCAGGTCTCTGAGACGTATGTTAATGGAGGGAGAACGGTGGAGTTGAAGAGATGTGCCCAGAGCTGGAGGTTCTTTGTCCTTTTAGCTATTTCTTCGATGCTTTTGAAGGAATTCCATGCCACTCTCTTCCTCCTGCCTGCACAGCTCAGATTTTAGGTCGTTCATCATGTTGACTTCTCGACCTAGGTACACATAACTGCTGCATTCAGAGATGTTTGTTCCATTGAGAGTGAATGGGGCCTCAAACTAGTTCATTTTTCATAAACATGGTTTTCTTTAGATTCAGCTGTAGACCTACCTTTCCACATTCATGGTTGAAGTCAGCCAGCATTTGTGCTGCTTGGCTAATGTTTTGTGTTATTAGAACGATGTCATCAGCGAAGCAGAGGTGGTGTAGTTGCCGACCGTCTATCTTCACTCCCCATTCCTTCCCATTCTAATTGTTGCATGATGTTCTCGAGGGTGGCGCTGAAGAGTTTCACGATGCAACAATCAATGCTGTTGGGGTGGGAAGGGACAAAGGTCGAGGATCCAAATACTGGGTCTCACATATGCAAGACCACATCTCTGCTATTACGCCAGACAGTCTTTACATGTCTTTAAGGTAAGTTTGCCCTTAGTTATAATTAAGCACCAATGGTTGATTTCTGAGCTGAAATACTGGAGACTTTGACTTGTGACATATCAATTTAATTTTAAGTTGCAAGCAAAATAGGTGTTATTTGCTGAATGTGTTCAATCAAGTTATGACTAAAATTTTATTGTCAGTTCTTGACAATTTAAACTGTCTTCTCCATTATAGAACCACGAAATAAATGTACCTCTCAATTCTATAAGTGACCCCAATGAAGATATTTTTTTCTAATTATCGAGTAGTACTCTATTGTGAATATATTCTAAATTATCATGAATTCATCTTTTGGGGTGGTTCGCTTGAGTTACGATTTCCTTTTGTTGTGTTATCCCTGGCTTTTGCTATCAGGAAAAGCTCATTTCATAATTTTTTTTTTCTTTTTGCGTCACACCCGGCGATGCTCAGGGGTTACTCCTGGCTCTGCACTCAGGATTTACTCCTGGTTGTGCTCGGGGGCCATATGTGATGCCAGGGGATTGAACCCCAGGCCGGCACAGGCCGGCTGCGTGCAAGGCAAACGCCCTACCCACTGGGCTATAGCTCCGGCCCCATAAAATGTTTTTTGAAGAATTTCCTTCACTTCAGTTTTGGAAGAGCTCAGGATAGATAATAGGTCTTGCTCCTCTTAACCCATTTTTGTTGCTGTTTAGTTTATGGCAAAGATGAGGGTTGTACACATTTTGTTCTGGTGCTCAATTATACATTGTATAGATTATGAAAACTCATTAAAATCTAGAAAGTCAGGGATGTGACTCATTCGTGGAATATACATCTATCATGTGTGAAACCCTGGGTTCAAGCTCTGAAAAGTTTCAGAAATTTATATAAATTTAGATATTTATATAAATATATAAATTTAAAATTATATAGTAAGTGTATTGTAAAGTATTTGGGATTTAAAAATCTTCTTATCTTATGTAGTGTCAAATTGACCACCCAGTGGTCAAATCAGGCTTTCTCTCACTCCGAAACCTGACTTCTTGACAAATGCATTTTTATATTCAATTGTTGTAGGTTTTTATTTCTTCCTTTTCTTCTTCCCTCACTTTTCTTTCTTTAGTATTTTTCCCCTTGAGTTCTTATTTTGAAAAAAACGTTAGAACTGATAGTCCTAGAAGAACGTTGGATTCTGTATTCATTAACCATTGATAAGGATAATGCTGGGAAAATCATTTAACACATATTTTCTAAAAATATGATACTATATATTATAAGGTACTTGGATTTAAAATTTTTTCTTGTCTTTTGTGTGGTGCCAGTGAAATATATGTGTATATACATGTAGATATATATAAATGCATGTACATACACGTATATATACACACATGTACATTTTATATATACACATTATATATATATTATATATATAAAGCAAGGAGGCAAGTATTATGGAGGTGTATGTTTAAAGAAGTGGTAATAAGGCTTCAGAGAGTAAAACATCAGATCATGGATTTCTCACTGTACGACACTTTTAATTTACATGTTGGCAAGATAGGAAATATCTTGTTATGCTTCACATCATAATGGGTCACGTGTGGTTGGCTGACTCTTGATGCCTCCAGACTTGAAATGATATGTCAGGGCCCGTATTAAAGTTTTCTAGCTGAGCATACTCTAGCCCAATTTCTGTGTTAGGGAGATTGAAATATATAATTTCATTGTTCATTTATTTATTTGATCCTTCAATGGGGGCCACACCTGGAGATTCTCAGGATTTACTCCTGGTCTTTTGCTCAGGGATCACTCCTAGCAGTACTTGGGGAACTCTATTCATTGCTGAGGATACAACTGTGGTTGGCTACATGCAAGACAGGCTTCTTAAACTCTGTGCTATGTCTTTGACCCTATTTCTATTTTTTAAAGAAATTTGGAATTATTTAAAATAGACAACATGATTTATAAAGTTGTTAATAACAGAGTTTCAGTCATATACGGTCCTCATCTATTGCCCTACCATCCTGTTGTCAAATCAGGCCATCTCCCACTCCCAAACCTGACTTCTTTACAAATACATTTTTATATTCAATTGTTGTAGTTTTTATTTCTTCTTTTCCCTTTTCCCACTTTTTCCTTTATTATTTTTCCCCTTAAGTTCTTTTTTTTTTTGAAAAAAAGTTAGAACTGATAGTGCTAGAAGAATGTTGTATTCTTTGTTCATTACCATTGATATGGATAATGCTGGGAAAGTTATCTAACTCATATTTTCTGTATTCTGTTGCATTTCCTATAATACCACCAGGATCATTGGGTAAAGTAGTTTTTCTTTATAAATGACAAATGTCTTAAAGAATGGTGCATAAAATTTGTAAGGATTGTGGAAAGGGTAGGAATAGACACAAACTTACAAATGAACTGTGAAAAGCAGTTTAAGATCCTTTGAGAAAACTTGGCCCAATTTATTTTTTCTTTCACTTTCTCTAATTAAAGATGTTTCCGTTGAGGGAATGAGGCGTATGAAAATCATTATGTTTCAGTGGATCAGTGATGCAGAGGAACTTCTCAGGAATGACTCAAAGGAATTATTCTCTGGAAGGACATTTCAGGATTTTGGCTTTTTTAGATTGGGTCTGATTAAGCTTCAAATGCAATACAGATTTTATCCTCTTTTCTTCTGGAGAATGTCATACAAGAATAAATTGCAATCTCAATCAATTTTTAATGTCCCTATACTGATGAGGGAAAAACATTCTGTGAGGTTACAAATTCTCTCACAAATAGTTTGATAAAAACAGACAAATTGTTGGCATGGGGAATTCTGAATCAAATCTAAAAGAAACACAAGTTAATAGAAAAATACTGTGAATTATAAAAGTAATTTAGATTGGTAAATTAGGAACAGTGACTATTTTTTTAAACATAATAGATTTTATTTTATTTATTTTTTAATTATTTTATTATACCACCATGAGATATACAATTACAATGTTGTTCATGTTTAGAGGTTTTGGTCACATAGTGTTCCAGCACCCGCCCTCCACCAGTGCCTATCTCCCACCACCAATGTCCCCAATTCCCTCCCCCTCCCATAGCCTGCCTAAATGGCAGGTTCTTTATCTCCTCTCTCCTCTCTCTCTCTCTCTCTCTCTCTCTCTCTTCCTTCTCTTACACATTGTGGGTTGCAAGGAACAGTGCCTATTAATGCTGTAAGAAAGGGAACCAGACTTCAGCAAAGAACTGAGGTAGTATGTCTGCCTTGCCAGCAGGAGGCCCTAAGTTTGCTTTCCATCACTGCATCAGCTGCTGAATACAATTTCAGGCACATTTCCTTTGTGTGATGTCCAGGCAATAACTAAAGCATGCAATCTTGGGTTCATGGTGGCCAAATGTGCAAGCACTACAACAAATAGTGCAACCCCAGCCATCGCAACAGCGCACCAAGAACCACAAATGAGATGGGAGAAGCTTTCAGATTAAAGAACAGGAAATCGAGTTATTTTAAAGAAGTGACGCTTTTAAGAAAGAAGCGACAATGCAAGGAACATTGATAGAGGATAGAATTACAGAAAAGTTGACTCAGACATTTGAAGTATGAAGACATAAGTTAAAATTCTGGAATATATGTGTATGTGCACATGGGCTCACACAGAAGAAAGATAATGAATGGAATATATGTGTATGTGTACATGAAGAAAGGTAATGAATTTGTGTCTACCTATGGGTACAAATCTAAGTTACATTTGGGATATACATTCCAAAATCCTGCATTCCAGAGTCAGAAATAATTGTGCTGATAGCTTCTAATTCTATAAACTTGAGCAAATTACTAGCTCTTTGCTATTTAATTACTTATAAAATGGGTACAACTATTAATTTCTGAGATTACTGGTGTTGTAAAGTCTAATAAAGTTAGAAACAATATATTCCCAAGGCATATTACTTAGTACACAAAGTTATTTTTTACATTTACCAATCTTCTTTTTTTCCGAAGAATAACATGTATCTTGATAGAATATTTTAATAAAAAAAACGCAAAGTGTATTTTTTCTATAGTTAAAATATGTTTGTTAGTGTCTTAGAATATCAACATGTCCATATTATATTCCTCTAAGGAAAAAAGTGAATTTCTCTTATGATTTAGGAGTAAACAACAGAATTAAATGTTTATCATCATTCACATTACATAATTTTCTACTGCAGGTTAGCATAATACCACGTGACCAAAAATGATCTCACATTTTCTAAAACTGTACCACATTCAGTGGTATTCAGGAAACTTCTGCTTCTGTGCTTCAGAGTCCGTATGTTTTGGCACTCCTCATGAGACCATATGTAGTTCTGGGGATCAAACCCAGATCAGTCATGTGTAAGCAAGTGCCCTACATGTTATACCATATATCTGGCTACAGAAAATTATGCTTTCATATCTAATATTATTTTGAAATAAGCAGATATCTTTATTACTGCATTTCTTAGAATTTTTCCACTGGTAAGCCTTAGTCCATGTGGATTGCTGTGACAAAACACATGCAACTTTTAGGCTTCCTAAAGTCTTCACTGTGAATTTTCCAATGGTAACATTTCTTTAATTTTTTTATCTGCTAGCCTCAGTATAATTATGTGTTGCAGGACACCTAAAAGCCCCAAAAGCCTTTGCATCTGCCCTGGATTACCTCCTGCAAATCACTTCGTAGATAAGGGGGTAGTTTAAATGTGGCAGTTTATCTGGCCATGTATTCTGTACTGTATCACTGTATCACTGTCTTCCCGTTCATCATCGATTTGCTTGAGCGGGCCCCAGTAACATCTCCATATGTCCTGTCTCATGCTAGTAGAGGCCAAGGGCATCCTGCTTGCTCCAGGAACATAAAGAGCCTCAATCCATTCGGAATGAGGTCTATAATTGTTACTGGTATTTGGCATATCAAATACAAATACAACACGGGTAGCTTGCCAGGCTCTGCCGTGCAGGTAGAATACTCTTGTAGTCATCTCTAAGTCCAGCATTTATTGATGAACCACGCGGCCACTTGCGGCCGCGTGAGCCGGGTTGTAATAGGCTGGTCTGCTGGGTGGAGTTCTGACGAGAGAGAGATCGGATGTGGAAAATGGAGGCCCTCATGGAGTGGGGGGGTCGTCTGGCTTGTTGCAAAGGCTCTGCAGGTGAGAACAGGGTCCTTGTTGTTGACATTGATGAGGAAAATCTTTACATTCCCAGCAACAAACAGTCCTCCAGGGTCAACCACTTTAATAACTAATGAGAAACGTATAGCTCCACTTTCAAAATCAAAAACTGTTGCTGTAGAAATTGTTCCAACGCTGTCAATTGTAAAGCCAGAGTCCTCCGGGGAAATGAAGTACTGTACTGGGTCCTGGACCTGGGCATGCGACCAGGGAGAGGAAGCTGGCAAGAGACTGGGCAAACATGAAGTCCAGCATGAGTTACAGGCATATTTGGTGTCTAGGAAGGCCCAATTTCTAATTTATAGATATTGCTATTCTTCTGTGTTTCCCACATGGTGGAAAGGAAGAAATGGCATTCTGGGGTTTTCTGGGGGAGCTCTTATTTAAACTTAACTACCTCCCAAAGTTAATATATTTCCTTTTCTCATTATTTTACTGTCTGGTATAAATTTTGTTTTCACTGTTTTTTGATTTATTAGTGTAATAGAAACCACACGTTATGCTCTGAGATAAGAATGGAATAACTCTAGTACTCTTCTTCATTTGTAGATTGCTGATCTAATGACAAAGATGAATAAACCATCTTTGCAACATTATTTCTTGTAGCAATTGCTGAAATTATAACAGAATGCAAAATTTTATTAACAATTTTAATGCCCACCCTGCAAAGAATATTACTTGCTCTCTGAATGTTATTTATTTATAGACTATTAAAGTCATCTTGAAAGCTAGTTCTAACTTATCATGTTAGAATCTCACTTTCAATGTATTAAGTTATAAATTATATATAGTAATATTCTTTTCTACTTTAGAAAGTCATGCATATTGGCACCACAAACCATTTTGGGAGACATAGACAATTAAAATTAAGTCCAGACCCAAATCATACCACAAGTAGAAAATATTGCAGAGATTTGGATGTTCTATGAATTCACATGGTTACAGTATGATCTATATACTCTGGTCTAAATAACAGAGTGGGGTAGACTTCAAAACACTGGGGCATATTATTTTATTTTCGTCTTTTATTTTATTTTAATACAACATCGCTTGCGTTGTTCTGGCAAAACAATGGATAAGTTCTCTCAGTCTTTAACATAAACTTCAATCAGCCTTAGTTTGACTAAATAAATGAGAGTATTTTTGGTGCCCGATTATGGGTTTATAACATGTCTGTGACCCTTACTTGATTTGTGTTTGTACCTTCTCTCTGAGAGTCTGTACGGCTTATACATAGTCTCATTATGAGAAACAGAGAGTCATTAGTTTCAAAATGCACTATTACATTACTTATTATACAACACGCTAGTCAATACATTATCATGTGGACCAACATTTTCTCCTATGCACTGTTCTTCTGCAGTCCTCTTTATTTTTGTCAACTATTGTTACTCAAATTATGGGCCAAATCTTCAGTATTCATTATACCTTTGTTAATTGATAATTATTGCTATTTTTAGCTAATATTTTTCATACTTATATGGTGTTTAATATTTTGTGTTAGAATTAATTTTATTGTAAATTTTTAGCATTTAGTGTGTAAGTCAAAGAAACTTGCTCTTCGTTAGAAAAATAACTAAGCTCATGATGATTTATGATGGTGTAATTAAAACAAATTAGAAGTAAGTAAAGATAATCAGTGTACTTGATCTGTTTAGCCATATTTATACTTGAAAGAGTTAATAGGTATTTTCTCTGGAAGTGAACTTTGACATTTTTTCATTTTTATAGTCTGTCAACAGAGTACATCAATATTTTAAATTGCATTTCTTTGCTTTCGTATTTTTTATTTTTTCATATTTTATTATACTACCATGGATATACAATTACAAAGATGTTCATAAGGCATTCATATTTGGGTTTTGGACATACAGTGTTCCAGCACCCATCCCTCCACCAGTGCCCATTTCCCACCACCAACGTCCCTGATTCCCTCCCCTCCCCTAGCCTGCCTCCATGACAGGTTCTTTATTTCTTTCCCTTTCTCTCTATCTCGTTCTCTTTTCCTTCCCTTCCACATTGTGGATTACAGTACATACATTAAAAGGTTGTCATTTGTATCTTTTTGCCTGTATTTAATGTTCAGTTCTAGGTTGGTATTAGCACTTTTTACAATTGTTAGCAAACTGTTCCATTTTCTGTCTTACCTAGCCTCTGACTACCACATGTTTGTGATAATATTCACCTTTGACAATACCTCCTGATCCATGTTTCACTTGACCTTGGCTATTGGTATCATAATAGTCATATATATACATATTATATATATACATAATATATATATATTTATGTCATGCGAATAAATGCAGTCATTCTATATCTGTATCTCTCCTTCTGCTAATATCATGTAACAGGATCCTCTCCATGTCCATCCTTATAGCAAATTTCATAACTTTTTTTCCTAACAGCTGCATAGTATTCCATTGTATAGATGTACCAAAGCTTCTTTATCCAGTCATCGATTTTCGGGCATTCTGGTTGTTTCCAGATTCTGGCTATTATGAATAATGCTGCTATGAACATAAAAGTAGGGATGGTGTTTCTGCTGCATATTCTTGGCTTCCCAGGGTATACTCCCAGGAGTGGTATGGCTGGGTCAAATGGGAGTTCAATTTCTAGTCTTTGGAGGAATGTCTATATCGTTTTCCAGAAAGGCTGTACCAGCCGGCATTCCCACCGACAATGGATGTGTGTCCCCTTTTCCCTACATCCATGCCAACTTTGCTTTCTTCTTAAAACAAACCTTTCCTTATTAATTTATATGCCATTTGCATCTACTTGTGTTGTTAGGATAATTTGTTATAGTCCTTTTCCATCTATTCTTTTTAACTGTGCACTGTTCATATGTAGATCTTTATACCTTTTAAATAATATAGACACATTACTTATGGGTATACTACATTATTTTGCTTTTTGGGAGGCTACCTATTTTTATTTTATTATTTATTTATTTTATTTTATGATTTATTATTACACCGTGAGATAGACATTTAAAGCTGTTGAGATTGGGTGTCAGTCATAAAATGTTGCAGCTCCCATCCCTCCCCCCTTCTAGCCTCAGAAGTCACAATGTGTAAGAGATTGGGGGGGAGGAGAGAGAGAGAGGGAAATGCACATTTCCCACCACGAATGTCCTCAGATTCCCTCCCTCTTCCCCAAGCCTGACTCTATAGCAGGCTGCTGCTGCTGCTCCTCCTTCTCTTCCTCCTCCTCCTCCTTCTCCTCCTCCTTCTCCTCTTCTTCTTCTTTTTCTTCTTCTTCTTCTTCTTCTTCTTCTTCTCTCTTTTTCTCTTTTCTTTCCTCCTTCTCTCCTCCTCCTCTCCTCCCCCCCCCCTCCTCCCCCCCCCCCCCCCTCCCTCTCCTCCTCTTTCTTTCTCCTCCTCCTCCTCCTTTTCTTCCTACTCATTTTTCTTCCTCATCCTCCTCCTCCTTCTTCTACTTCTTTTTCTCCTTATCCTTCTTGTCCTTCTCCTTCTCCTCCTCCTTATCCTTCTCCTTCTCTTTCTCCTCCTCCTCCTTTTTCTTCGCCTTCTTCTCTTTCTCCTCCTCTTCCTCCTCCTCCTCTTCCTCATCTCCCTCCTCTTCTCCCTCCTCTTCCTTTTCCTCTGTCTCTCCTCCTTCTCTCTCTCTCTCTCTCTCTCTCCCCCCCCAATCTCTTATACATTGTAACTTCTGAGGATAGATATTGTGCTCAGGGCCTGCTTCTGACTCATTGTTCAGAGGCCCTTCATGGTAGCAATTAGAGAAACATGTGATATCAGGGAGAGAGCCTGGATTTCTGCATGCAAGAATGAGCACAGCCATTGAACTATTTCTCCAGCTTCACTGTATCACTGTATCACTGTCTTCCCATTCATCATCGATTTGCTCGAGCGGTCACCAGTAACATCTCCATATGTCCTGTCTCATGAAAGTAGAGCCCAAGGGCATCTAGGAACATAAAGAGCCTCAAACCATTCCATCAGGTCATGGGAATGAGGTCTATAATTGTTACTGGTATTTGGCATATCAAATACGACATGGGTAGCTTGCCAGGCTCTGCCGTGCGGGTAGCATACTCTTGTAGTCATCTCTAAATTCAGCATTTATTGATGAACCACACGCCACTTGCGGCCGCACGGAGCCAGGCTGTGATAGGTTGGTCTGCTGGGTGGAGTTCTGACCAGAGGGAAGTCCAGATGTGGAAAATGGAGGCCCTCATGGAGTGGGGTGTCGTCTGGCTTGTTGCATGGCTCTGCTGGGTTGGTGGGCCAGGGCTAGAACCTGCCATCCCTCCCGGGCACCTCGTGAGCAGCTGGGCACAGGGAGAGCCAGTAGCAGTTCTTCCCCATGTCTGTAGGTCTCTGGATCAGCATACCTGGGCCGGGTTAAAAAAAGACTGCTGCAGGGTGGATCTTGATGAGCCGGGCTCATCCCAGCTTACAGTACATTTTTCTCATGTATTTTTTCAGTTTACATATTTTGTTTATTTGGTTTATATGTTTTGTAAAATGCTGTAAATCTAGCAGGTAATGCTGGATTTCAATAATCAGCAAATGAAAAAATATATCTATAATAATATGTAGCATGCCTTATTAACATAATACCATATTTGTAAGATATAATTTATAAATAAGTAAATGTTTAAAATTATATAATTTGATACATGGTGATTATAAGTTTTTGTGAAATTATATCATAGTAAATAAGTGAATATAACATTTCATCTGTGAACTTTCTTGTGAGCCTTTGTAACGTGTTTCTTTTATCCAAGCTTGTATATTTCCACTTGTCCCCAAACTACCACTTATTTATCTTTTGTCACAAATATATTAATTAATTGTTTTAGTTTAACATAAGGGGAATCCTACCGTATGTACTACTTTTAGTTTACTTATTTCACTTAGCATGGCTATTTGGACATGATTCATTATCCATTTTGTCTAATGTATCACTAATTTAATGGTTTATTCCATTTTTCTGTAAGAAATCATAATTACATCTGCTACATCTTTATATATTTGGGTTTTTTGGGGTTTTTGATATTCTATACAGTTACTATAAACATACATGTACAAGTCCCTATCTTGTAATCTCTGTGAAGTCTTAATTTTCCTGATAAACAATAGAAGCAGAATAGTTGACTTTAAGTAGATGTTAAACTTAAATTGCCAAATTATTTTTTAAAATATCTTGTACCATTAGGCATTCTTGATGCCAGTTCATTAATGATTTTGTTCCTCTACATTCTCGCTAAATATTGCTTTGGTCATTCTTTAAAATTTTAATTATCCTAATAGGCATACAAGTTATATGCTATGATTTCATTTCCATTTTTCCTGGAGGCTTGATGGTGTTGGTATTTGTCACAACTGGAGTTTCCTAGATAAGGTTCAACACTAACCCTCATGAGCTGAAGAAACAGAGAGATTGCAGAGAAAGATTTCTGAGATTAGTTAGTTACTACTTTTAATAAACAATAGATTTTGCATACAAGGCTTATTTGGCAGCTACAACTCAGGTAGATCCGTGCCTTTGACCTCTAGAAGCTTAAAAAGTTTATATAAAGTTTTATATAGGGCAGATCCTGGCCGAGTCCAACATTGCTCCAAGGTTTTGCTCTCATGAGCGGGGAGAGACCATGCTGGCCGGACTCTGAGTGGAGTTTTGGGCCCTGCCCTTTCCTCTGCCTCCATGCCAGTTGCCCCAGAAGAGAGAGACCCACCCACACCAGACTCAGCTAATTTGCAATCCTGGAAGAGATCCAGACCCATCCACTTCAGACCCACAGCTGTGCTGCTGCCGGCCCCATGTGGAAGCAACCCATGGAGCTGACCTCCCGGTTAAGGGGCTCGGCCATCCCCGGCCGAGTCCAACATTGCTCCAAGGGTTTGCTCTCATGAGCAGGGGAGAGACCATGCTGGCCGGACTGGGAGTGGGGTTTTGGGCCCTGCCCTTTCCTCCGCCTCCATGCCAGTTGCCCCGGAAGAGAGAGACCCACTCACGCCAGACCCACATGTCCCTTGGTGCGCGGCCATGCGATATTTTTATAGGATACTGAATTTTGCATAAGGTTCTTCCCAATTTCTTTCACATTTATACAACGTAAACAGTTATAGACATGTTTTAACTGATACCAGTAAGCCTGGCAAGAAGCCAGAACAAACCACACATCATGCAGTTAGTCATTCTCAACATCCAGACTCCATAGTTCCTCAGAGCTCCATCCAAGAGAAAACCTGATCTTCCCCCTTTAAGTTCCATCAGTAAATGCTCGGGTTGAGAGCCTTCTACTGAGACTATACCACCTACACGGTAAGCCTGGCAAGTTACCCGTGTTTTATTTACTTTTATGCCAAAGACTAGTAACTATTATGGACCTCAGTTCCATAACCTGAAGAATGGTTTTGGGCTCCTCCTGTCCCTGTAGCAAGTAGATGCCCTTGGGTTGCACTTGCTTGTGACAGGACTAATGAAGATGTTACTAGTGCCCACTCGAGCAAATCAATGAACAATGGGAAGACAGTGATACAGTGATACAGTGATTTATATAGGGCTTAGTCACATATGATATTGATGTTCTCAACTTACTATTCTCCAAAATCCAAATCCTATAAGTAATTCTTTGTTTTAGAACATTGGATAGAATATGTGTTTCCACAGACAGGAGTATGGATATGTGTATAAGTATATAAGTTTATATAAAGTTTTATATAGGGCTTAGTCACATATGATATTGATGTCCTCAACTTACTATTCTCCAAAAGCCAAATCCTAGAAGTAATTCTTTGTATTAGAGCATTGGATAGAATATGTGTTCCACAGACAGGGTAGTGTGATAAGAAGCATCTGATTACCTGGCTATATCTTATTGGTTGACTGTGGTCACTCTCTCTTGCTCCTCCCAACACTCCCTCCTTGTGAGTGGTTTTTACAATCAGCCATGCTTTTCCTATTCCACAATGTTCCTTGAGTGGTCAGAAATAAATTTCATTGGCATGGAGTTAGTATATTTGGCGCCTGTTTGTTGATGTCCCCAAAGGCATAGAGTGCTGAAAGATATAGATGTATACCTGGAAAACACATTAAAATAATGATTCCCAAGGAAAGTAACTTTTCTTTCTATCAGGAGGCTCATAATCTGAACAACTGGTTTATTAAGTCCCCGAGACTAGGGATGCAATCACTGCAAACATATTTGTGTTCTCATGTGCTTTAATTAAGATGATGCATTAGCAAACTCATCGGGTATGAGCACTGCATTCCGCTTGGATAATGACACAGGTGCCACCGTGGGAGGGGAGCAATAATAACTAAGACAAGACAATTTTGGAGCTAGTTTTCCTCAGTAGAGACATTATAGTTTCAATAAAGGACATGAGGTTTTGTAGGCTATCATTTCAGCTTTGCTGGGTAAATTTCGTGTTTTTTGATGTGTGCTGCAGCAAACCTTCAAGGCTGAGAAAGGAACAGTGATTCTGGTCCTCTAATATTACCAGAGGAAAATGGGATACACAGAAGGGAGGTTGGTAATTTTTGTTATTGCTGGGTGATTCTCCCTGGAGCCCAGGAAACATCCAGGCTGCAGCAGCCCAGTCACCAAGGGGTAAACAGACCAAAGATGTTGCCATCTGCAGAATGGACCTTGTTTAGGTCACCTAGCCTATATCTGGGCAATGTGACTAGTACAGTTGCTCTCCTTTAAAGCTGTCCTTTAAAATGACAGAATAAGTCGTTACAGTGCTTATGATATATTTCCCATATTAATATTGCTGTTGAATTGTTCTTTTTTAGAATTACTTTTCTATTCTAACAGAGGGAGGGGTGTGTGAACACGCAAATGTGTGCATAATCTGGTGCTGACCTCATGAGACCACTCCAAAGATGAGTGTGTTCACCCATGGCTCTGATGGTTTTCCTAAAGCCACGTAGCACCATTCACATCAACATTTGTCATTTCAGTTTTTGGTACACATCTGGCAGTGCTCAGGATATACTCCTGGGTCTGTGCTCAGAGACCACCCCTGGAAGTGCATGGCGGGACAATATACTGTGCCTGGATTGAACCAGTGTTAGCCACATGAAGGCAAACACCTCACCTGCTGGAGCCAATAGTCAACATTTTTATAAGTTGTCTTTGTGGCTTGAAATAAAAATAGAAATCAGGCCTCTGTTATTAAGAGTATACCAGAGGTAAAGTTTTTTTGGACAATAAAATTTGATGTCAGGTGAATCAAGCGCTAATCTGGGATTTCACTAAGGATACTGTGTATTGTTTCCCAACCTCCTTCCTGAACTAGCTATGCTCATGGTGGCAATTGTAATGGGTTAGAGAGGTGCAGATGACCCAAGGGGCGGTACTGAAGTGTAAGACTACGGCTGAACCTCAGTGTTAGGAGCGGGACTAACACATATGAGTCCTGGGTATGATTTCCTTGTCCTATTCTCCAGCCGGCATGGGCAGTATGTGACCTACTGACTCCCAGTTCTCCTGTTCTTTGTTTCAATTGTCTTTGGGCATTCATTATACCACCAAACTGTTTCTTTATACTGCACAAATGAGAGAGATCATTTTGTGCCCGTCTCCTCCTCTGACCAACTTTACTCAGAATAATACTCCCAGAACTTTAATGTAGCAGCAAAATGCATCCATTTATCTTTTTATATGGCCAAATAATATTCCATTGTATATATGTACCAGAGTTTCTCTATCCAGTCATCAATCTTGAACACTAGGGTTGCCTCTACATTCCTGTATTGACCTTGATAATTTTATATATAGGCTTAAGGAGAGAGCACAGTGGGTAGGGACCTTGTCTTCGATGTAGCCAAGCTGGGTGGGATCCCCAGCACCCCAAACAGTCTCCTGCATCCTGCTAGGATTGAACTCTGAGCAAAGAGCCAAGAGTAATTCTTGAACACCACCAGGTATGGCCCAAAAAACAAAATTCAAAAGAATTATGTGATGATGTGGGTAATGAGTTTCTCCTTGAAAAGTAGTAATATTTTAAATAAAAATATATAGAAAAAATACAGTAATATTAATAAGAGGAAGCTCTTAATATTATTATCTCAAAGAAGAAAGAAGCTAAGACATGAGATGACTGACCTACATAGCACATTTGAAAAACTAATGTTGCCATCAAAATTACAATTGACTTATTTTTTTGGAATTTCATTTAAATATTTTAAAATACAGATTTGGTTTTCCTAATAAATAGGTATGGTATGCATATATTTTAATTTTGGTATGGGCTCAAATTATCCTTTCAATACATCTTTGGTTTTTGTTAGTATGTGAACTGGTTTTATTTCACTAAGCTGTAGTTACATTATAACTTACATAATAAATGAATATTTTGTAGTAAAAATACGATAAATATTTATAGCCAGGTACAGTTTGAAGTTGAGTATTACAGTGACTATATCAAACAGACAAACTACATTAATTTATTTTTGTTCCTGTAAAAGTGTCAAGATTATTTCTTCAAATCAGTTCAGTTGATTAATTAAAAAAAATCAAATGAATTACTAGGTCAATTTGTCAATTATCACTATCAATAGATACAATCTTAATTATTCCTCTATAATCTCCATTCCTATTAATCACTAGAGTATCTGTTTTCATGTGCATTTTATCTAGTATATATTTACATTTGAAAACTATAATAAGTAATCGTTAAGTCTCTAATTTCAAATGATTGCTCTCCTAGAAATATTAATTTCTTTTTTGGTAGGGAGGGTTGGGCCACACAAAGAGATGCTGAATTGCTAGTCATTCCTGAATCTGTGCTCAGAAATGACCCTTGACAGTACTTGGGGAATTCAAACTAGGGTTGGTCACATGCAAGCAAAATGTCTCATCTTGTGTGCTGGATCTCTGGTCATAGAAATATTTCTTAATAAAATCTATTTCAGCTAAATGAGTTTTATTTTTTATTCTGAAGCATCTGACCTCCTATTGAGGGTCCCACAGAGCATGTCTTCCATGATCATTTCTTGTGCCCAAATCTGTATGCCTACATCTCATCTTTTTCTGGACCACTTTTTACTTCTCAGGCTGATTGTCATTTTTCACAAAGTAACACGTTGATTTAAGAGCCGTGTGATGGATTTGAGGTTCTTCCAACATTGTTGAAAAATATAATAATTTATGTACTTGACAGAAAAATCCTTTTCATCAAATTACATATAATCAACAATTGCCTGTCAACCAACATATTACTCAGTAATTTCCAGTGATTTTTGATACCTCTAGCTACTAAAGGACAGATTTATCAACAGCTTTCAATTATTTGCCTTTCTTCTCTGATAATTATCTGTTTATTGATTGTTATTACTCTTGAGAGTACAATTTATTACCTTCGAAGATTTATAACGTTAAAGATCTAGGCTCATAAAATAAAGTACTCTGAAGAATTACTTTTTTAGAGAGTCTTTGGTGAAGAGTCCCTGGGCCCCTGAGGTGATTATTTCCCTGGATAATAGCCGGATGCTTGCTTCTTTCTCAGCAACCAGGTCCCTACTCTGCTCCAGCCAGGGCCACTCCCCAGGCAGGGATGTTGGGAAGGAGAGTGCGCCAGTCCATATTCCCACCACCCTGCTATGGCGCCTCAGACGAAACCACTGCCCAACAGTGTTATTTTCGTGTGGAGTCATTTTCAGATTTTTAAACACATTATGAAAAAACAGGAAAAAAGTTCACCAATTTGATAAACTCCAAACCACACTCCTTGAAAGAAATAATTGATAAACTAGATTATTTACATTTAAATATTGTTCTCTGAGAAAGTTAATTCCAAAAGCATACAAAGACAAAGCAGAGTTCTTTGTACTTATAATAAAACAAATGTTATATAAATAAATAATAGCCAGAGTATTTATAATAAATATCTGCTACCTAAATAATAAATAACCAGAGTACTTATAAATATTATCTAAACCAATGGTTTTTGAACCGATTTCTATCTGTGGTCTATTGGTGGGTAAAAATCTTTGTTTCTAAACCCTAGTTTTATATATATATATATATTTTTTTTTTGCTTGTGTTTAGACCATACCTGGTGTTGCTTTGTGTTTGCTCAGGGATTACTCCTGGCTCTGGACTTAAATCACTCCTGGCTCAGGGCCAAATGGGATGCTGGGGATAGAACCTACATTGGCCAGGTGCAAAGCAAGCACCCTACCTGCTGTACTATTTCTCTGACTCTAAATCTAGTTTCTTATAAGTTGGGTTCACAACCTCAGAGAGGTTCTTCTAACTAAATATAGAGGTTGTGTAAAATTTGGTGATAAGAGGAGGTTACTAAATGTATGATTCACTTGATCGCTTGATCACTTGACATCCCATTATTCGTCGATTTGCTCAAGCAGGTGCCAGTAATGTTTCCACTCATCCCTGTCATGTGCTGGGGTAACCCAATGGCATCTGATTGCTCCAGGAATATGAAGAGCCTCAAACCGTTAATTCATGGTCTCAGCAAAGAAGTCTGCCCACCTTGTAGGTGGGCGGCCACATGATCTTTTGACATCCCGTCAGATCCAGTCGGTAACAGCTCTAATCCAGCAGGCTGTCTCCAAGCAGCATTACATGTCCAACCCATCTGATTTTCGATGCCTTGGCAAATGAAACAGCGTCCCTGATTCTCGATTGTTGGTGGAGGTAGGAACTCTGAATTCCTTCTCTAACTTGAATGAGGGTGATATTCCCAACCATACCTCTTTTGATTCCTCTTTGGGAGACCCAAATAGCATTCTCATCCTGCTTTCGTAGGGCCCAGGTCTCTGAGGCGTATGCTAATTCAGGGAAAATGGTGGAGTCGAAGAGATGTGCCCGGAGCCAGAGGTTCTTTGTCCTTTTTAGCTATTTCTTTGATGCTCTTGAAGGCCTTGCAGTCCGCTCTCTTCCTCCTGCACCGCTCAGGTGCTAGGTCGTTCATCATGCTAAGTTCTTGACCTAGGTACACGTAACTGCTGCATTCAGAGATGTTTCTTCCTTTGAGACTGAATAGAGCATCTGGAACTAGTTTGTTTTTCATGAACATTGTCTTGTTGAGATTCAGCTGTTGGCCTACCTTTCCACATTCATGGTCGAAGTCAGCCAGCATTTGTGCCGCTTGGCTAATGTTTGGTGTTATTAGAACGATCTCAGCAGTGAAGCGGAGGTGGTGTAGTTGCCGATTGTCTATCTTCACTCCCATTTCTTCCTGTTCTATTTGTCGCTTGACATTCTCGATGGTGGCTCTGAAGAGTTTCGGTGAAATGGTATCACCCTGCCGAACCTCTCTCTTTTTTTTTTAATTGAACATTTTATTATACTACCGTGAGATATACAATAACACGTTGTTCATGTTTGGAGGTTTCGGTCACATAGTGTTCCAGCACCCCGCCCTCCACCAGTGCCCATTTCCCACCACCAATGTCCCCAATTCCCTCCCCCTCCCATAGCCTGCCAAAATGGCAGATTCTTTATTTCTTTTCTCTCTCCCTCTCTCTCTTCTCCTTCTCTTTCACATTGTGGGTTGCACTACATACACTTAGAAGCCATCATGTGCATTTTTTTGCCTGTATTTAATGCTCAGTTCTATGTTGGTATCAGCCCTTTCGACATTTATTCACACATGTTCCCTTCTCCGTCTACCTAACCTCTGACTCCTTCACGTTTGCGGTAATTTCCACTTTTGGTAAGACCACCTGATATATTTATGTCATGCAAATAAATGCAGTCATTCTATGTCTCTCTCTTTCCTTCTGACTAATTTCACTCAGCATGATTCTTTCCATGTCCATCCATTTATAGGCAAATTTCCTAACTTCATTTTTCCTAACAGCTGCATAGTATTCAATTGTGTAGATG
This sequence comes from Cryptotis parvus, assembly GCA_021461705.1. Classification (NCBI taxonomy): domain Eukaryota; kingdom Metazoa; phylum Chordata; class Mammalia; order Eulipotyphla; family Soricidae; genus Cryptotis; species Cryptotis parvus. The sequence goes on from JAJIBD010006124.1 coordinate 81,157, forward strand.
TGCCACAGTTTCTTTATCCAGTCATCAGTTTTTGAGCATACTAGTTGTTTTCAGGTTCTGGCTATTGTGAATAGTGCTGCTATGAAAAGAAAAGGGCGGATTGTGTTTCCACTGTGTGTTTTTGGCTTCCCAGGGTATACTCCCAGGGGTGGTATGGCCCGGTCAAAAGGGAGCTCAATTTCTAGCCTTTGGAGGAATGTCCATATTGTTTTCCAGAAAGGTTGTACAAGTCGACATTCCCACCAACAATATATGAGAGTCCCCTTTTTCCCGCATTCACACCAGCACTTGTTGCTTTTACCCTTTTGGATATGGGCCATTCTCTGTGGTGTGAGGTGATAGCTCATTGTTGTTTTGATTTGCATCTCTCTGATGATTAGTGATGATGAGCATTTTTTCATATTCCTTTTGGCCATTCGAATTTCTTCCTTGTCAAAGTTTCTGTTCATCTCTTCTCCCCATTTTTTAATGGGGTTGGCAGTTTTCTTCTTATATAGCTGTACCAGTGCCTGATATATCCTGGATATTAACCCCCTTATCAGATGGGTATTGGGAAAATATTCTTTCCCATCTGTGGACTGTCTTTCTATCTTGCGAACCTCTCTTTTGACATCAATGATCACTTGAAGAATGGTAAGATCCTGGTGGTGAATCCATAATAGAGCTCACGAAGGATCCTGATGTATTGAGTTTGAATGTTCTGTTTGGCTAGGGCTTTGATGCCTGCTTCAGTTTCAACAGAATCAAAGGCTTTCTTTAAATCAATGAACGTGAGACAAAGTGGCATCTTGAACTCCCTACAAACCTCAGTGAGCTTGGTTACCATGCGGATATAGTCAGTTGTGTTGAATCCTTTTCGAAGCAAGTTTGCTCACAAACTGGCTTCCGTTGTCCTTAATCTGATGGTCTTCCAATCCTGTTCAGGATGATTCGAGTGAACAGCTTGTAGATGATGGACAACAGGCAGATCGAGCGGTATTTACCAATATCATGGTTGTCTCCATTCTTGAACAGTAGAACTATCCTAGAGTATAATAGTAGAAATTTATGATTACCAAAAATTAGTTTTGCATCAACACAATGAATGTGAAGTTTTTTTTATAGTGTTAGTGCTTATCATGCTTATATTGCCATTACAGGTATAAAGTAGAAAAAGCTTAAGACTACTAATACGAAAGTATAAATACTAAACCTTTACTCCACCTTTATGCTACAGATATATATATATATATATATATATATATATATATATATATATACTATAGATACCTTTCACCCAAACAAGAGCTCTCAAAAATCTACAATTAGAAGGAAAACAAGTTGACTAAAAGTCTGCAAAGACTTTAGCAGACATCTTACTAAAGAGGTACATAGAGCCTAAAGATATTTACAGGGTTTAAGGTACTTTCCTTGAAATATTCTGTTCTTGATTCAATTTGGACATCACATGTATGGTCCACAAACATCACTGAGTGATTCTTGTCCACAGATAGAGCCAGGTGAACTCTGTGGGTATGGCCCCAAAGGGAACTAAAAAATATAAAGACAATAAGTAATTATATGAAAGGATACTCTTTAGTGTTTCCCCAAAGTGGAAATTGATATTCCTCTTAAAAGGGTACAATGAATAGGAGGCAAGAAATAATTCCAGGTGCAATTGGTGGGAGCAATTTCTGTTTAATTGCATAAAGAAGGTAGATTTCTAGGAATGTCCCAAATGATTTTCTGAAATAGGAGGTTGGTAAGTCAAATGAGTTTGGAAACATTGATAACATCTTGTGTGCTGTTAGGGAAATGCAAATTAAACCAAAAATGAGATATCACTACTTACCTATTTGAATAGCCAAAATCTGTCTGGAGCTGATAACAGCAAATGTGACTAAACTGTAAAACAAAAGGAATTCTCATTTACTGGTGGGGAGGGTAAACTTGATATATTGTAATTTCTAATATAACTTAGAAGTTTCTTATAAAACTAAGCATAATTTTGGCATACAAGCCAGCAAGCTCACTTCTAGGCATTTTCCCAAAGGAGTTGAGAACTTATGTTCACTCAAAAACTTGTACACAGATGTTTATTGCAGCTTTATTCATAATTGCCAGCAATTGGAACCAAACAAGATGTCCTTCAGGAGTAGAATGAATAAATAAACTCTGGTACATACAAATGATGCAATATTATTGAGTACTAAAAAGAAATGAGCTATCAAGACACTAAAAGACATGAATAAGTAAAAGCATTTTATTGGATAAAAAGAAGCCAATTTGGAAAAATAACATACACTATTATTTTGACTACAGCACTCTAGAAAAAGAAAAAATTGTAGAGAAAGTACAAGAAATCAATGGTTACTAGGAACTGGGTATCAGTTGTGGGCTAGACAGGGAACACAGAAACTTTGGGGACAGTGAAAAGTTCCACAGGCTGCGTGATACATATGAGTGATTGCTACTGTGTGTCTGCTCAGACTCACAAAACATACACCTTGAATTAACCCTGTGATAAACTACTGAACTCTGAATGACCATGATGTGTCAAAAACACACTTGTAAACTGTGCAAATATGTTAATCCAGTGGAGCTGTTTATAGGAGAGTGTACTGTGCTTATATGAGCTTATGTGACTGAAGGGGGAATATGAGAAACAATGTACTTTCATATTAATTTAGTTTCAACCCAAACTGGTAAAAATGTAGTATAAAATATGGTTTTTTTGGGGCTACAATTTAAGTGAAGACAAAATTAAAATGCTATAGCAAATTAAAATTAAGGTAAAGCAGAGGCAGAGATGATTTTAGAAATTAAAAAATTAAGAATTTTTTAAAATGACTATATTAATGTAATATATGCATACATACAACATATCTGTATGTAGAAATATATTGTATACATGTATAATTATGGATATTGATAATTATTGATATATTGAAATATTTATAATATAGTCATATATATTGATATCTACAGATAAAGCTGTATTTATCTATAGATATCTATATAAAGCTGCCTTTGTATATAGGTATCTCTATATCGATCGATCGATCGGTCGGTTGGTCAGTCAGTCTCTGTCTATCTATCTATCTGTCTATCTATTTATCTTTAATGATATATCATTGGTTTCTAGACTATTTTGTCCTATTGACCCCTTTTCAGAAAAATGTTCACTCAGTGTCCCTCGGAAATCTACCTTCTTTATACAGTGCACAAGCTGACTGTGCCTCCCTCTACTACCCAACTGCTCTTAGGCTGCTACACCAGTCAGGATCCTTCTCCTACCCTCCAGGGGTGCTATTGCACTCTGGGATACCGACCTACAGGGACCAGTTAGTTTTTGTATTTCGGTTCACTGTGCTGTATATGAAAAATACTGCTTTACTAGCATTAAGGTACTTGCTAGAATCTTAAGATGTAATCTAAATAAAATGAATGTTTGTTAAGCCAGATCATAATACAGCGGAGATCACTCTTGCCTTTCATGCTTGCTCAGCTTTGATTCCTACCACCTCATATGGGCTCCTAAACCCCACCAGGAGTTATCCCTGGGCATAGAGACAGGTATAAGCCCCAAGCACTGCTGGGTGTGACCCCAAAGTCAAGAAAATAAACTAATAAGGCACTTATTGAGTTTTATGGTTGTATTTGCTTTTCCTTATCACAAAAAAAATCTAATTAGGTAAAAAATTATTTGCTCTCCTTTCAGCAGATAATGATACTGCAGTTAACCAGTATTTTCTGAGACTTATCTCTGAGACCCTAAATCAGGATTATTCTATAGAAAATCCTCTATTCACAACACTCACAAAATACGTGCTTCTCAAACACCAGTGATCTGCCGAACTTTGACAGAAAGACCATGCGACTAACAGTCCAAGCTCACTTTCAGGGAATGTAAGCAGAGCTTGGATATACAACTTGAAAACTGGCAAATTTTGAGAGTGTTATATAAAATTAGGAAATAATCAACATTTTATACAAAAGAATAAAGGTTGGATGACATGCAGATGATGAGAGGGCTATGGCATTGCTTTGTGTGTGTTTGTGTATGTGCTTGTAATGCGTTCTGTCAAGTCCTTCAAGGAATACGGCTGAGAGCTGGTTACAGGAAACCCTTTTTAAACCTCTTTTTTCTGCCACTATACTTTTCTTTTGGCATCTTCTCAGCCTTCAAATAACCTGCGTTATTTTCTTCCCAGGTCCAATTTCTCATTTATTTCTAACCTATTGTGCAGTCCCAGAATCATGCTTGCAAGGGTCTCTTGCTTTTATTAGCCCTTAATCCTAATTCTCTTATCACCTAGGTTATTTTTTTTCTAACCTAAAATTTATGGGGTGTATTTATATAAAATACCACTTTAAAGTGTTTGGCCTAATTTTAGTTCTGGTGCAGAGTTGTCACTCTGATGAAGTGAAAGAATATTTTCTCTACCCTGAATAGAGCTCTTGTGACCCTTTGCCAACCCTTGGATCTGGGCAACTCCTGATCTGGTGGGTGTTTTTGTTTGTTTTGTTTTTATCAATTTGGAATTACAAAGCTTCATTTAAACAGAGCTATATAATATGTTTTTTTACTCTGCTTCTTTGTAATTATCATAATGATTTGAAATTTATCCATGATGTTGCTTTCCACCAATACCTCACTATTTTATTTTGCTGTGCTCCCCCCAACCCCTATTCTATCTCTCGCACTGTTCATGGTCCCAGGGGCATTGCCAGCAGTGACCCCTGGACAGGAGCTAGAAATCAGACCTGAGTACAGCCAGACATTCTCCACCTCGGCACCCCACCTTAAAAAGAGAGAGAGAAAATAATGTTTACTCATATATTCAATGCAGTGAACTTTGTTTTATTTTATGGTCACATTTTTATGTTTCTTTGAATTAGAGTAGCTGCATCTCATGAAAAGTCTTAGAAATCCCCCCACCTCTTTTCTTCTGAAATGATTTGTGTGGGTTGGTCTGGTTCATAACATGTCTGATAAAATTCAGTGATACATATATATGTACATGGATTTTTTCACAGGACCAAAACAAATATGAAGTTAGATTCTTATTTGTAAAGTTAAACTTTGAAAATTTATTTTTTCTAATGGCACTAATGTTTAAACTCTTGTTGCACAAAGTTATGCGTCCTAACTCCACCACATCACCTCTCTCTTTATGTCACTTCTTGTCATTTTACTTTTGATATTTTAATTGAGAAAAGATTTGAACTTTCTATATTTTTATTTATTAGCATATTATTGTAAAAGGGTTTGTCTTTGATATCTAAGCTATCAAATTTATAAGTTTAACCTTTAATGTTTGTTTGTATTCTTTAAATTTTGTAAGATTTGAAGTGGCATCTTCTATTCTTCTATTTTCATTTCTGAAGTGTTTCTCTCTTTTTTTTTTTTTTTTTTTTTTTGGGGGTCACACCCAGCAATGCTCAGGGGTTTCTCCTGGCTCTGCACTCAGGAATTACTCCTGGCGGTGCTCGGGGACCATATGGGATGTCGGGGATCAAACCTGGGCTGGCTTGGGCCGGCCGTGTGCAAGGCAAACGCCCTACCCGCTGGGCTATCGCTACCGCCCCAGAAGTGTTTCTCTTGAGTCGCTTAATTAAAGAGTTATAAAAATCCAGAATCCAAAACTATCCTAATGTTTAAGGGAAAAAGGAAAGATATTATGGTGGAAACACACTAGAAAAGCATGTGGATGTATAAAGAAAAAGATCATTTCTTGAGTGGCATAAAATAGGGAATATTTGGAGAACACTCTGTTTATAAGTAGCAGAGGTGGTGTTGATGGTAGTATTGGTGCATGTGTGATCACTTGATCACTTGAATCCCGTTATTCATCGATCTGCTCAAGCGGGTGCCAGTAACAGATGAAATGTTACAAATGGAAATGTAACATTTCCATTTGACCTATCATGTGCCAGTGTGGCCCAATGGCATCTGGTTGCTTCAGGAATATGAAGAGCCTCTAACCCTTAGTTCAGGGTCTTGACGAAGAAGTCTGACCATCTTGTAGGTGGGCGGCCACGTGATCTTTTGACATCCCGTGGGATCCAGTCAATATGTGTGATGCATATGTGATACAAAAAAAACAAACAAACAAATGAAGCTTGAGGTGGGGAGGGGGTATAAAAATGTGCCAAAATATTTGGAATAGACTGAGATATAAATATTAAAATATTTTAGTTTTGTGTGTGGGCATAGATGCCATTTGCAAGAGGAAGTTGAGATAGACAAAAATAGCAATGTTGTTTTGCTAAAGCTCACTCCTGGCTCCATTTTCTTGCCAAATAGATCTAAATACCAGTAGCTATCAAGTTGTCTATGAGCTGTCTCCATAATGCCAGTCTTATTTTATCTTTTATCTCCTCCAGTAAAGTTATCTATCAATTGATTCCTACAAGGTAGTTTAACTACCATTGTTTTAGTTTTGTTTAGTTTAAATTCAAGGAGTTAAAAAAATTACAAAAAGTGAAAAAATAAAGTTCAAGGAGTTTACAGAAGTTTCTGAAGCAGGTTTCTCCCATTGCACATGTCTTTTGTTGACTGCTGCCTTCGATTGACATTGGTTACACAAGGCCTCACATAGACTCCTGTCGCATGTTTCTTTTCTATGCTTTATCAGGAATAAAAACTTCTTTTATGTTTTACCAGGTTTAAAGATTCTTCAGCAGAAAGTCATTGCTTCCTGCCAGGTGCTTTTCTTAGTGCTGAGAATGCTCCGAAGCACAATAAACACATTGATTAATTGATACAAAGATCAATAACATTGCAAATTCTATGTGAACACAGAGTAATAGGAAACCCAGTTGAAAACTACATAAAATTTTCATTAGAACTTCCTAAAGCATTCTTCACATTGCTGTTTAATATTTATAGGTAAATTATATGTACCTTAAGCCATTGTAGTAACAGACTGAATATAAAGTTTTACCACCTCTCTTTTCAATTTTTAATATAAACATGTTTTTACCTTGGAAAAACAGATGTATTCTATTCAAAATAATTAGTTATGGAATTAGAATGGATATAAAACAAAATAGTCAACCGTCACAAAATTGGAATGGGGGAAAGGATGATGAGGCTAGAGCTAGACAATTGCGTATTCTCTAACTTCAGATGTCCCAATAATGCAATAATGCAAAATCCTCACTATAATATATGTTCATGATCTCTCAGTTATATGCTACCTTTAATAAGGCATATACAATGTAATTTTGAAGATGTACCAATTTTCTTCCTTTTTGAGAATAAAAGTAGCATATTTAATGGAAAGTGTTGTGCTTAAAATATTAAATTGTGAAAGCTTTTGAAAAATTTACATTGAAGAAAGAGAAATAATATTTCATGCCTTTTAGAAATTGGTACTGTTGTGAGTTTGTGCCTCCGTCCTCTGGAGCAATACTGTGAGGTAAGATAATTTGTTATTACCTTAGAAATTTGACTCAGTTAATGCTCACAAACTTTTGTTTAGTTATCTCACAAGTATAGGGCTAAACTCTTAGTTGACTATGGGGCTTCATAGTTTTGTGAAAGCGGTATCACTTGTATCACTTGTCTTCCCCTTGTTCATCCATTTGCTCTAGGGGACTCCAGTAACATCTCCATAGTCACATGCTAGTGTAGCCCAAGGGCATTTGTTTGCTCCAGGAACAGGAAGAGCCACAAACTTCAGGACATGGGAATGAGGTCCATAATTGTTACTGGTTTTTGGCATATCAAATAAAACTAACCACTGTTTCACACCATTTCTCTGTTGTGAAATGGTAGTTAGTATATTTTTTTTTTTGCCTTTTTCACACCCAGCGATGCTCAGGGATTACTCCTGGCTATGCACTTAGGACCTACTCCTGGTGGTGCTTGTGGGACCATGTGGGAAGCTGGGGAATGAGCCAGAGGCAGCTGTATGCACAGCAGATGCCCTACTCGATATACTATCACTCTGGTCCCAGTTAGTGAAATTTTAGCACTGAAATTATTTTATTGGGCATGAAATTGTCACATAGAGACAAAGGGTGGTCACTGACTTTATTACCTCCCCTAGCTTAATGCAGTGAGGCTTGCATGAGTATTGGAGATGTCAGGTATATATGTATATGTCTCTCTTACAATAGCCCAGGGGGGTTCAACTAGGAGAATTAATTGTCATTCTCCCAGCTTATTACACCTCTGGAGTAACAAGTTTTCCATCAAAACCAGACTTGACCATTCTTTTAGCAACTCTTAATAGAGTAGACAGTTTGTCTTGCCTATAAATATATTTTCTCCGTTGCAAGCAAGCAGGTCTTGCCAGTAGATGTGGTTCAGGAGCAAAGAGATGCTTTTCATATTCCTTGTGAAGCACTCTGAGATTGAACTTAGAGTGTACTTAGGTTCCTTTCCTGTAATCCCATGTTACATCACAAAGGCAAATATATTCTGTATAAACTGGCTCATCCAGTTAATTCTAATTTTGTGCTGTAATTATGATCTCTAAAGTTACTACCAATACTGACAATTGCTTCTAGGGAAAAAAAAGTCTCTGGAGAGACTCTAGTTAGAACATTTTGCTCCACTGATGAGTACGTATTGCTGTCTAGTATGTGCTTTATGTTCTTGAGGAGACATTATATTTGACATCTTGTTGACTCATTAATTCTGAGTTTATTATCCACAGCCCTCTAACTCATACCTGAGGGAAGTGTCTTTAGTGCACATGTTCTCTCTCTGAGGTATATCACGGTATCTTTTTTCACTTTTTTTATTTGGTCTTTTAGGCCACGCCTGAGGGCTTACTTCTGACTCTGCAGTCAGGGATCACTCCTGACAGGGCTCAGCGGACCTATGAGGTGCTGGATATTAGACCCAGGTCGGCTGCATAGAAGGCAGATGACCTACCCACGGTATTGTCACTCCAGACCCGGTCTTCTTTTTCTTGGGCACAGTAGACAATAGTTAGCACTAGCCCTCAGCAATTTAACACAGTAAAATCACCACCAAGAAGTACAGAAGTGCTTTGTACAAAAGACTAAGACAGACAGAAATCCAATTAAATAGAATAAATAGTCTCAAAAAGTCAATTGTTTGCTTGTCTTTTTTGTTTGTTTGGGGAGGTCATACCAGTTGTGTTCAGGACTTGCTCCTCACTCTGTGTTCAGGGATCACTGTGGTAGGACTCTGGGGAGCGATAAGTGATGAAGGAGATTGAGTTTGAATTGGATGCATGCAAAGCAAGTGCATGCCTACTATGCTGTCTCCTTAGCCCCAGTGGAAAATTGTTTATGGCATAAATGCTAAAGAAAACAAGGTGTGTGTTGGAAGACTCGAGAATTTTGCCACTTTGCACTTGTATCACTTCACTTGTATCACTTGTCTTCCCATTCATCACCCGACTTGCTCGAGCGGGCAACAGTAACATCTCCATATGTCCTGTCATATGCTAGTAGAGCCCAAGGACACCTGCTTGCTCCAGGAACATAAAGAGCATCAAACCATTCCATCAGGTCATGGGCGTGAAATCTATCATTGTTACTGGTATTTGACATATCAAATATGACATGGGTAGCTTGCCAGGCTCTGCTGTACGGGTGGGATACTCTGTAGTCACCTCTGATCTCCACCATGTATTGATGAACCGCAAGTGGCCGTGCAAGCTGGGCTGTGGTTAGCTTTTCTGCTGGATGGAGTTCTGGCGAGACCCGGCGAGAAGTCCAGATGTGGAAAATGGCGGCCCTCGTGTGTTGCAGGACTCCTCTAAGAGCCTCTGCATCTACCCTGGATTGCCTCTTGCAGGTCACTTCGTAGATAAGGGGGTAGTTTAAATGTGGCAGTTTATCTGATCATGTATTCTGTACTGGCTGATATAAATATTCTCTCATGCTACCACAATCATCGTGGGACTAGCTAGATCTTACTAGCATATTTGCCTGGCCACGTTGGATCTCTGAGTAATTAGACCAGAGAGAAATGCTGTTTGCCCCCAAGCAAACAAGCAAGCATGGCCCCCTGATAACTCAAAGGCAACTAAAATACAAAATTACCGTGAAGTAGATGAGACTCTTGAGAAGGCTTGGAGAAATATTTAACTGGCATTAGTATTAGTCTTTGGTACAGAGACATGCCATCTCAAAAACCCCTTCTTGTTGGAGGACAGGTTTAGCTATTCTGGGAGTTTTGTTGTTTTGCCCACTCTCAGCTTAATCTATTTAAGCCAAGTTTCATTCTAATGAGACCTCTCTTCTATGTAAACACTGCTAGAGGGTGTGACAGTTACAGAAGTCACTTTGACTCTGAATGACTTCTGACTTATACATCTACTAAGACTTCTTTGTTTTCTAGATTGGGCACAGCTCCTCTTTATACCCACTGCACCCAGCGTAGGACAGTTAGAATTTACCAGGAGACTACCATCCTGGCTATGTTGAGACTATAGGAAGACTATAGGAAGGATCATACTAGTTTGCTTTAAGCAGGCGAGTGTGACCCTTTCAGTTTCAGAACAAGATACTCAGAATCACCCTGGTGCAGATAATAATAAGAAGGACCTTGTGGGTACCATCTAGATTACATGAAGCTCATGAAATTAAGATGTATTACTTTATATCAGCCCTCTCTCTCCAGTGTTTTACATAAGAGATAATCTCAGGATTAGTCCTTGGCATAACCTTTGTTTATACCTGCAATAGGGTGTGGCACTACACTCTGTTTAGAGTTCTTTGTTGACATGACCCTCCCTTACGTTGGTGTATATAAGGGGACTGACTTGAGGCCCCTTCGACTTTGGGCCTTTTAGCTTCCGGCTTTTGGCTCCTGTAGCTTTTGGCTCCTCGGCCTTTTGCTTTTGACTTTTGGCTTTTTGCTCTTTGGCCTTTTGCTCCTTCCTCTGGGTAGGACTCAGCTCGGGTGAGATCCTCTCTCTTTGGTGGGAGACTTAGGCTCTTTTGTATGGTCTAACTTCAGATCAGAGCTAGAGTTTGCTCATTATATTGGAGTGCTGTGGTAGAGCTTTTGCATATTAAAAGCCTTTTTTGGAACTGCACCGGGCAGATGAGTTTTCATCTGTTCCCCTGGCGTCCTCGGAGGCAGAAGAGAACTTCAGTCCCGACACTGTCGGGGACCCAGGTGGTGTTCCCGACACCTTTTCTACCCTATAAAGGCATTTCCAGGCAGATCTTGGCTCAAAACATTAGCATATAATAGGGCCTAGGTGAGGTGCTGGGAGAAATTACCTAAGGACATTTAACCCTTCCTGCTTCCCATAATAGTGGGTGGTCTGAGTTGCAGGTGTATAAAACCAGCCTCTCTCTCTCTCTCTTTCTCTCTCTCTCTCTCTCTCTCTCTCTCTCTCTCTCTCTCTCTCTCTCTCTCTCTCTCTCTCTCTTTGGGCTCTCTCTTTGTGAGTCGCACCCTTCTTGGGAATCTTGTCTTTGTCTCCCTCTCTACAGGGCCTTTACACATGGTGGCCGCCATCTTGGCTTACACGTGGCTGGGGTTCTAGACGGGAATCCTAAGCACTGGTTTTTTCCTATTGCTGATTTGTATGCCTGAACCTGTGATAAGTAAAGCCTTTTAAAACTGCATCGGATTCCTGAGTCTTCATCCATTCCCCGCTGGCTTAGGAGGTGGATAGGAACTCGTTTTCCGGCACTGTAGGGGACCCTGGCAGCATCCTCGACACTCATGGAGTGGGGGTGGGGGTCGTCTGGCTTGTTGCGAGGCTCTGCTGGGGTGGTGGACCAGGGCTGGAACCCACCATCTCTCTTGGGTGCCTCGTGATCAGCTGGCCACAGGGAGAGCCAGTAGCCGTTCTGCCCCATGTATGTGAGTCTCTTTGCACATGTCTATGAATCACTGAAAACAGCACAAGTACTGGCTTTGAGTTTCAAATATAATTTTGTGAATAGGTGAATGAAATCTAGCATAGAACTCATGAATGATGAGAATAATGTGACTGCTGCTTTTAAGATGTTTTTCACAGCAATTTATTTCTTTATATTCTTATTTATTTTTTAATTCTTAGATGAACTTCCTATGGAATTTATTAGAGTAAGAGTTTTTTAGAATTTCTGGGTATATTTTGACTTGTATTTAAATGTTCAATATTGCATGTCAAATGTAACACTAAATCTAAATCCTTGCTGAGTGAAATGCTTTACCACAGTTAGAAGTTTGGGAAGAAACATAGAAATCATGAAGGAATGAATTTAGTGAGTGAAAGAACTGCATGAAGCAAAGTTGAATTGCTTGTTGATAGGTGATCAGCAATTAAGAAAGAATGAAATGTGCCCAAACGTTTATGTAAGTTTTCTTAAAGAATGCATTTCTTTTAGTAATTTTAGTCATCTTTTTATATCAGAATATCCCATTTATATTACAAAAATGTTTGCTTCAATTCAATGCAAAACAATGTCTTATTCGTATATTCAATACATTCACTTAATGGTTTTGCTCAGTTTGACAATACTTGACAATATTTCTATTTGACAATATATTTCTATTTGACAATAGTTTGACAGTGTTTCTCAATTTTTGCCACTGAAAGTGTTTATTATTTAATATCACTGTATCACTATCTTCCCGTTCATCGTCGATTTGCTCGAGGGGGCACCAGTAACATCTCCATATGACCTGTCTCATGCAAGTAGAGCCCAAGGGCACCTGCTTGCTCCAGGAACATAAAGAGCCTCAAACCATTCCATCAGGTCATGGGAATGAGGTCTATAATTGTTATTGGTATCTGGCATATCAAATACGACATGGGTAGCTTGCCAGGCTCTGCCGTGCAGGATAGCATACTCTTGTAGTCATCTCAAAATCCAGCATTTATTGATGAACCACGCGAGCCGGGCTGTGATCGGCTGGTCTACTGGGTGGAGTTCTGACGAGGGGGAAGTCGGATGTGGAAAATGAAGGTCCTCATGGAGTGGGGGGTCATCTGGCTTGTGAGGCTCTTCTGGAGTGGTGGGCCAGGGCTAGAACCTGCCATCCCTCCCGGGCACCTTATGAGTGGCTGGGCACAGTGAGAGCCAGTAGCAGCTCTGCCCCATGTCTTGTCTCTGGATCAGCATACCTGGGCCGGATTAAAAAGACTGCAGCAGGGTGGATCTCGATGAGCCGGGCTGTGATAGGCTGGTCTGCTGGGTGGAGTTCTGACGAGGAGGGGGAAGTCCAGATGTGGAAAATGGAGGTCCTCATGGAGTGGGGGGGTCGTCTGGCTTGTGAGGCTCTGCTGGGGTGGCGGGCCAGGGCTAGAACCTGCCATCCCTCCCGGGCACCTCATGAGCGGTTGGGCACAGTGAGAGCCAGTAGCAGCTCTGCCCCATGTCTGTCTCCAGTGGGTAGGGCGCTTGCCTTGCACACGGCCAGTCCATGCCGGCCGGGTTCAACCTCCGGCATCCCATATGGTCCCTCGAGCACCGCCAGGAGTGATTCCTGAATGCAGAGCCAGGAGTAACCCCTGAGCATCACGGGCGTGATCCAAAAAATAAAATTAATATCATTATGATATATTTGGGTTGAAATATCCTATAGAGCTATTCATTTTCTATTTTAGTAGCTCCCTTGTTGACCTTTAAATACTGTCTATCCAATATATTTTTTGGTCAATCATAAATTCTTAATCGAAATGATTGATTCTCTACTTTCTAAAACTGAAATAACTATAAAACAGTTTAACATTTAACTCCATCTGCTTTATCTTTTACTGCCACTTAATTCTTCATATGTGTTCATAACCAACAAGCAGAATTCCTTTTATTTTATGCAGTCAATTATCATTTATGTTTAACTGCATATATACACATATGTACATGTGTATATGTCCTCTCGTATTCTCTTTAGGATTATCTGGATAATATTTCTCCGGGAAAAAAAGGACTTTTACTATTTTTTTCCAGCTCAGGTGTGCTAGTGTTGGAGGTAATTGGGAACAAACATAATGCAGGTTGTCTAAATAAGTGGATTTCATCCTCTCTATTCTTGTAATATATGTATGACCCACTAGCCCCCAGCAAGAGTTGTTTCTAGGATACTGCCTTGAGTAAGTAAAGAATTGTTGATATTTTCTGGACTGTTTACTTATTTGAAGCCTATTAAAGTGTTCATATTGGGCCCAGAGTCATAGTATGTAGGTAGGGTGTTTGCGTTGCATGCAGCTGACAAGGGTTAGATCTCCACATCCCATATGGTTCCCCAAACACTGTCAGGCATGATTCCTGAGTACAGAACCAGGGGTAGTCCCTGAGCATCTGTGGGTGTGACCCCAGATGCCAAAGGTCGGTAGGGAAGCATCCATTTAAACTTAAGAATCTGGTAGGAAGGAGCAGAGAACTACTTGCTGTACAAAACCTATTTATGAATGTAGAAATTCCTACCAATTGTCCTGTGTGGTGTTTTTCTTTCTTCACTCTTTTCTTGCCATTGTCCTGAGAGGACATTGTGAAATTAATTGTACCAAGGAACTTCTGCAGATGTGTAAGAGAGCTCTCTTGGCTTTCATTTATTTAAATCATTTTTATCTTTACTTCTGGAGGATATTTTTGTTGATATTAGAAATCTAAGTTGTAATTATTTTAAGAACATTAAAGATAGTTTTGTGGGGTTTATTTTGGTAATTCATGATTTCCCAGAATTCCCCATTATTCTTGGGTTATCAGGAATCACTCCTGGCTCAAGGGATCACATGGGGTCAGAGATAGAACCTGGGTCTGCTGCATACAATGCAAGTGCCTTAACCCCTGTATTATTGGTCAGGTCCCAGATCATTAAATGTTTTACTGTTTTATGACTGTTGTAGCAATGGTACAGACTGTTCTTTCCACATCTACTTCTCCTCCTTCTTTTCCCTCTTGCCCTTCCTTTCTTTTCTTTTCCACCTTCGTAATATTATTCTTTTTGTTTTCCTTGAAATAAAGTCACTTGATAACCTGATTTGTCTGTTCTAGGGAAGTATCTTTTTATTTCATTCTGTCTGGTTTTAAGTTTGTTTGTTCACTGTTTCTTTTTCTTTTTTTTCCTCTTCTCTTTGTTTAACCCCCCCCCCAACAACAATTTTTTTTCTTTTTTTTTTACCCAAGGGTTTTTCTCCAATTTTTTTTTTTTTTTTTTAAAACATTACTTTTCCCCCCTCCTCCCCCCCCCGGGTTTTTTTTTTTTTTTCCTAAAAAAAAATACCCACACATTTTTTCCGTTTTTTTTTTTGTGGGGGTGTGTGTGGGGTTTTTTTTTTTTGTTTTGTTCCTTGGGGGGGGTGGGGTTTGCCTTTTTTTTTGGTCTTCCCGCGCGGGTGGGCCGGGCCCCGGCCCCCCCCCCCCCCCCCCCCCCCCCCCCCCCCCCCCCCCCGGCGGCCAGGGAGCCGCAGCACCTCTCCCCCCCCCCCCCCCCCCGCCTCCCCCTTTTTTTTTTTAAAAAAAATTCCGGCTTGGGGTTTCCGGTGGGGCGCGGCGGGCGGGGTTTTTGTTTTTTTTTGGGGGGGGGGGGGGGGGGGGTGTTGATTTGTTATTAACTAATTAATTTGAATCCCCCTTAATGCATATAATTTATTATTTCTTATTACAAATTTGTTTTGCTAATCATATGCAATGTGTCTGTGACTTTTGGTCTTTCATTAGCTTTTGAAAATTTTTAGAAATGGTCTTCTCAGTTACTGCTTCTACCTCTTACCCATCCTATGTTTTTCAGGCATATTAATTGTGCATATCAGACAAATAATTAATGATTTTTTTTGCTTTTAAAGCAGTTGTCTTTGATTTTTATTATTTTCTTTCAATAATCCTAAATGTGGATATTTTCTACAAATTATTTTTAAATTCCCAAATACTCTGTTCATCGTCCAACCACTAGGTCAGTCTTTTTGCTGTTACTGTATTTTTTAAGTTTAAGAATTTACAGTTGATTCTTTGTAAATTCCTACTCCAGTAAAATATCTCCATATTGGGCCGGAGCAATAGTCCAGCAGGTAGGCCATTTGCCTTGCATGCGGCCAGCCCATGCCAGCCCGGGTTCGATCCCCTGGCATCCCATATGGTCCCTCGAGCACTGCCAGGAGTAAATCCTGAGTGCAGAGCCAGGAGTAACCCCTGAGCATGGCCAGGTGTGACCCAAAAAGCATAAAAATATATATATATATATTCATATATATCCATATATATATTCATAGATATCCCTATATATATCCATATTGTTATGTTTTGGGGAATGCAGTTAAAAAGTTTTTGAAACCCATATGTAAAAACCTCAATATCTGTATTACTTGTTGTAGTTCCTGTTTTATTTTTCCTATCTTTTCTGGATCATAAATCTGGTTTATTTTCCTGGAATGTTTTAAATTTGTAAACCAGGCATTTAGATGAAACATTGTAAAGAATCTGGATCACTATATCATTTTTCATTTCTTTCCTCTTTTTTACTTACTTTATTTTAAGGAAAATGTTTAGATTCTTTTCTGGAGGGAATAGGAATAGAAGAAGATCATAATATTGTCCACTTGGCAGGAGGACTAAATAACAGCTTCAATCTTTCCTAGAGATTTTGGGGTTTGATTGATTGATTTACTTACTTTTATATTTTGTCCTTTTCCCCAGGGTGTAGGTTAGTTTTTCAGATTTTCAACTGAAAACAGTGGATGTTTACTAGGGTTTTGCTTCATTTAACTCCCAGACCTCCAAGTATTTAACTACCTCAGCACTGGGAGGTTATAGAAATCTCACTCAGATTTTATGACTAAGTTTTTATTTTCTATTTGGCTTTTTGGCCCTTGCTTTACACAGTTTATGAATCATCAGGTGCCTTGAGAGGAAAACAGAAAAAAAGAAAACTATGAACTGCATATATCAGTTTTCCTCTGCCAGCTTTGACTCTTGGACTATTTTAGGGGGTTACGTCCAAAGTATTGTTAGTTTCTATAAAATTTACCCAAGTTTCATGATCTTTTCTCTTTACTCTTTTTCATTGTGGATCAATTTTCAGAAAATATCAGAAGTACTTGTTTAAATCCTCATCTCATTCCATCCAGATAGATAAAAATATGCTTTATAAAATTAATACATTATTTTGTTCCATTTGAAAGATAACAATCCCCCAGACGAACAGCAATAATAAAGGAATTGAGGTTACTTGGATGACTGAAAGGGTTTAGTGCTGGGGCTTAGTAATATTCCTGGACTCATAGTTACTCAGGCTACTGTCCCTGGTTGCCATCAAGGTATACAGCATGAATATGAATAATATGGGGTGT
The DNA here is from genome assembly GCA_021461705.1 of Cryptotis parvus. Lineage (NCBI taxonomy): Eukaryota > Metazoa > Chordata > Mammalia > Eulipotyphla > Soricidae > Cryptotis > Cryptotis parvus. Next base: position 98,364 of record JAJIBD010006124.1, read on the forward strand.
AAGCAACATTCCACACTGTTATCTCAGGATTGGGAGGCATTCTAGACCTTTACATAATTTCCTCAATAAATTTCCTTTGTCAAAAGTATTTTGATGTTAGAAAATCATTTTGCTGAAATGATATGAAATATATGTTTCCTTATATTCTATTTTTTGCTAATATTATAAATATTGTCAGTTTGGTCTAGGACAAAGATTTAAAGAATAACTGTGGTCTATAGTGTTTCCACTGAAGATTAATTGAAACTGGAGAAGATATAAACACTATTAAAAGAAGAGAAGAGCTTACATAATTGGCACTAAGAATAATTATGCACAGAGTAATTTGTGCTTGCAGGAAAAAAACAGATTAATTAGAGTATAAAGACTAGGAAACATCTGAATCTTTGTTTTACTATTTATATACATTTTTCTACAAAGCAAAGGAAATTATAATATAAATAAAACAAAGTAGATGGAATTCTAGAGAGGAGATATAAATCTGTTGGTAAGATTAGAAAGCCACTTAAATAAGCATTGATAAATACCATTTTTAACAGACGAGTGAGCAGAAATTTTTTGTAATGTATAAAAATGCTTTGGTAGAAAGTATTACTATTCCAATTATATTTCAATGATTTAGCCATATTGTACAGACAAAAATCACTGTATCACTGTCTTCCCGTTCATCATTGATTTGCTCAAGCAGGCACCAGTAACATCTCCATATGTCTTGTCTCATGCTAGTAGAGCCCAAGGGCATCTGCTTGCTCCAGGAACATAAAGAGCCTCAAACCATCCCATCAGGTCATGGGAATGAGGTCTATAATTGTTACTGGTATTTGGCATATCAAATACGATATGGGTAGCTTGCCAGGCTCTGTCATGCAGGTGGCATACTCTTGTAGTCACCTCTGATCTCCAGCATTTATTGATGAACCACATGGCCGCTTGCAGCCACACGAGGCGGGCTGTGATCAGCTCTTGTGCTGGGTGGAGTTCTGATGAGAGGGAATCCAGATGTGGAAAATGGTGACCTTCATGGAGTGGGGGATCGTCTGGTTACTTGAGAGGCTCTGCTGGGGTGGTGGGCCAGGGCTAGAACTCGCCATCCCTCCCAGGTGCCTCGTGATTGAATGGGCATAGGGAGAGCCAGTAGTAGCTCTGTCCCATGTATGTGAGTCTCTGGATCAGCATACCTGGGCCGGACTTGAAAAAGACTGCTGCAGGGGTGGGTCTCGATGAGCTGGGCTGTGATCAGCTCTTCTGCTAGGTGGAGTGCTGACGAGAGGGGAGTCTGGATGTGGAAAATGGCGGCTCTCATGGAGTGGGGGGTCATCTGGTTTCTTGCAAGGCTCTGCTGGGGTGGCGGGCCAGGGCTAGAACCCGCCATCCCTCCCAGCAGAGCCTAGACAAAAATATGTCTGGACAAATAAATGTGTTCAGGCAACTTTATTACATGTGTTATTGCTTTGAATCATCAATACTGTAGTTTGTACCTTTCTTTGAGCTATAGCTTCTAATAAAGATTAGAATTTAAGTATAAAAAAAACAAACAAACCAGTAGCACTCAACTGGTTATACATTATGCCTCATGGTAACATTTGACAATATTTTGGTTGTCACAATTGTTGTAAAGGTCTCTTGGTTTCTAGAGGATGCGGGATAAGAAAACTCTTGAGAGAAAGAAGAAAAATGCCAGACATAGAGGCAGGTGGTGAGGGAAACTGGAATATTGGTGGTGGGAAATGTACACTGGTGAAAGATTAGTTTGGGAACATTGTATGAAGAAATCCAACACTGAACAGATTTGTAACTGTGAATCTCAAGGTGATTCAATTCACTTGATCACTTGACATCCCATTGTTCACTGATTTGCCCGAGTGGAAACCAGTAATATTTCCATTTGACCCAATCACGTGCCACTGTAGCCAATGATGACATCTGCTTGCTTCAGGGAATACGAAGAGCCTCAAATCATTCGTTCAGGGTCTTGATGAAGAAGTCTGACCATCTAGTAGGTGGGCCGCCATGTGATTTTTGACGTCCCGTGGGATGCAGGGCTCTAGTCCAGCGGTCGTCTCCAAATCGCATTACATGTCCAGCCCATCTGATTTTTGATGCCTTGGCAAACGAGACAGCATCCTTACTCTGGAACAGCAACTGAGGTCGGAACTCCGGATTCCTATCTCTCACTTGAGTGAGGCATAATATTCCAAGCATAGCTCTTTCCATTCCTCTTTGGGAGACCTGAATAGCGTTTTGATCCTGCTTTCGTAGGGCCCAGGTCTCTGAGGCATATGTTAACTCAGGGAGAATGGTGGAGTTGAAGAGATGTGCCCGTAGCCGGAGGTTCTTTGTCATTTTATCTATTTCTTCGATGCTCTTGAAGGCATTCCATGCCGCCTCTCTTCCTCCTGTGCATCTCAGGTTTTAGGTTGTTCATCATGTTGACTTCTCGACCTAGGTACACGTAACTGCTGCTTTCAGAGATGTTTGTTCAACAGCTTTAACTGTGTATCTCAAGGTAATGCAATTAAGAAAAAATATCCTGAAACAACCAAAAAATAAATAAAAGCACAATCTCTTAACATGCTAATTGCTCAGGGTTATCCCCATGTAACAAAGCATTATCTAACCCAGTATGCCATTACTGTCATCACAGAGAAAGTCTACAGCATAAATTTAATGTAAATCATATTTTAGAGAAAATACCAATGCAGTGTTAAAATCCTAACACTAAGGATTTTAATGCCTAAGGATTTTAATTAAACTATTTATAGAAATAAACTACTTGCTAGTTATGTAGTTATTTAAAGATAAAGTTATAGATTATATAGTTATATAGATTATTTGTAAAAGAAAAATTAGTACACAAATATGTATTTTCAGCCTGGAAATGTGATAAGGTGGATAGCACATGTATTCCTTGCACATGCAAGGTCCCTCTGTAGCACATACATTTTGTACTCCGATATTTTGGGGCGTCATACTCAGAAATATCAGGGTCAATTCTGCTCTACACTCAGGAATCCACTCTGGATGGTGCTCAGGGAACCATATGGGATGACAGAATATAACCCTTGTTGACTGAGTGCAAGGAGAATAGTTTACCTGTTGTCCTATCCTTCTGGTCCCCAGGTACTTTTTACCTTAAAAAGAGAAAATTTATAGTTGAGTAAGTGAAAATAAGTATATTTTCATAAAAATACTAATTTTAGATTTCAGAAACAGTGCAAAAATGTGGATGTTAAGATATGATTGTTTTGACTACTTGTAAAATATATTTCATATGATATTCAGTAGGGGTTCGGCAGGTGATACCATTTCACCAAAATTCTTCAGTGCTACCCTCAAAATCACGTGACAATTAGAATGGGAAAAAATGGGAGTGAAGTTAGATGGTCGGCAACTACACCACCTCCACTTCACTGATGGCATCGTTCTAATAACACCAAACATCAGCCAAGCGGCACAAATGCTGGCTGACTTTAACTGAGAATGTGGAAAGATAGATCTACAGCTGAATCTCAAGAAAACTATGTTCATGAGAAATGAACTAGTTCCAGAGGCCCCATTCACTCTCAATGGAACAAACATCTCTGAATGCAACAGCTATGTGTACCTAGGTCGAGAAGTCAACATGATGAACAAACTGAAACCCGAGTTGCGCAGGGAGGAAAAGAGTGGCATGGAATGCCTTCAAAAACATCGAAACAATAGTCAAAAAAAAAAGAACAAAGAACCTCCGGCTTCGGGCACACCTCTTTGACTCCACTGTTTTTCCCTGCATTGACGTACGCCTCCGAGACCTGGACCTTATGAAAGCAGGATGAGAATACCATTCGGTCTCCCAAAGAGGAATCGAAGAGCCATGCTTGGAATATCACGCCTCACTCAAGTGAGAGAGGGACTCAGGAGTTCCGACCTCCGTCGCTATTCTAAAATCAAGGACTCTGTCTCAGCTGCCAGAATATCGAAAATCAGATGGGCTGGTCATATAATGCGATTTGGAGATGACCATTGGACTAGAGCCATTACCGATTGCATGCCACGGGACACCAAAAGATCGCGTGGCCACCCACCTGCAAGATAGTCAGACTTCCTTATTAGGACCCTAAACAAACAATTCGAAGCTCTCAATATCCCGGAAACAGACAGATGCCATTGGGCTACACTGGCACATGACAGGGTCAATTGGAAACATTACTGGTGCCTGCTCGAGCAAATCAATGAATAACGGGATATCAAGTGATCAAGTGATAATATTCAGTTATAATTTGTATTATGTTTTTCTGGAGTATTATGAAGTAGGGAAAATATGTGTTTTTCTTGTAAAAAGTAAACTAAGAAATTGTGTCAAATCAACCCTAATGCAACAAATACAGTGTCCATTAAAAGGTTTCCTTTGATGATGTCAAGTGGAGTTTTCTATCATAAGAAAATAAAAATACTCTGAGATTTATAATCTGTGCTTAAAAGTTTACTCAAACTTGACTATAGTTTGTTTGCATTGGTCATTAACTTTGTTAAAATCTATAAAGATCTAGTTGAGCACACATTAGTTTAATTTTTTTTTTATTTATTTATTTATTTATTTATTTATTTATTTTTGCTTTCTTTGGGTCACACCTGGCATTGTTCAGGGGCTTCTCCTGGCTCTGCACTCAGGAATCACTCCTGGTGGTGCTCGGGGGACCATATGGGATGTCGGGGATTGAATGCGGGCTGGCATAGGCCGGCCACATGCAAGGCACATTACTGAAATTATAGTTGCCTGATTTTAGTCTATATATTGTCAAATATACTGCCGAATATCTAGAAAAAAAATTTTATCTCTTAGATTTTTATTGTTGTTTTTTGATCTTTCTGAGTACTTTACAGATCTTGAATATTAACCCGTAGCTGATGTATTGAGTGCAAATATTTCTTCTACTCAGCTGTTGTTTAGCTTTTGCCCATGTTTCTTTTGCCATACAGAAACTTTTAAGTTTAATGTAAGTTTCTTTTCTTTTTTCTTTTTAGTTTTGATTCTCTAGCCTTTTGCCAATGGCATTGTATTGTTAACGCCTTTGAGGTCTAGGTCTTGGAGCATTGTGCCTATATTTCCCCCATTAAAAATGGGGAGAGGAAATGAACTGGGACTACGCTGAGAAAGATCAACAGATAGCCAACAGACACATGAAAAATGTTCATAATCACATATTATTAAGGAAATTCAAATCAAGATGACAATGAGATGTCAACTTATACCAGTAAGAATAGCACATGCCAAAAATACTGGGAATAATCTCTGTTGGTGGGGATGTGGTGAAAAAGGAAGCCTCAGCCACTGCTGGTGGGAATATTGTCTCGTCGAACCCTATGGACAACAGTATTGAGTATGTGGTGCACTCAGTAAACTCAAAATTGATTTCTTATATGACCTAACAGTTCCACTTTTGTCTATTTATAGGAGAGAAAATCATTCATTCAAAGAATGTAGGCACATCATTATTAATTGCAGCACTCTGTACAATAGCTAAGATTCAGAATCAACCTAGCTGTCCAATGACAGATCAGTAGATCATGAAAATGTGGAATTGATAAAGTCATGACTATTTTTTTACCCTCTGATTTATTATGGACAAATCTGGCCGATTTTTTGTTCTTGCATTGACTTCTGAGTTTCTAGAATATAGTTAGTTTCTACTAGTTTGAGATATTGTGCGGCCACAAGTGGCCATGCACCA
>JAJIBD010006125.1:0-59390 GCA_021461705.1 Cryptotis parvus
CAAAGTTATTCATGTCTGAGTTCAGGTATGTTATGTTACAACACCAAAATCTCTTCATGTGTTCACTTTCCTCCACCAATGTCTCTAGTTTCTTTCACACTGCTCAAACTTCCTCCATGGTGCTCATGTTGACATTTTCAACATCCAGATTACCCACTCATCAGATCTCCATCCAGAAGAAGAGCTGATCACAGCCCTGTTTGTCAGGAGTCCCCACTCTACAGTCATCTATTTCAAGCCAGGCAGAGCCTGCATAAGAAGCCAGAGGAACCCCCCCATACCATGAGGGCCACCATTTCAACATCTGAACTCCACAGCTCGTCAGAGCTACACCCATCAGAAGAGCTGATCACTGCTCATAGCAAAACATCAGGAATCCTACCCTACAGCTGTCTATTTCAAACCCAGCTATGCCTGATCCAGAGACTCAGAGACAAGGGAAAGAGCTGCTACCGCCTCCCTGTGCTCAGCTGAACATGAGGCATCCAGGAGGGAAGGCAGGTTCTAGCGGCCCACCACCCCAGTAGAGCCTGCACAAGAAGCCAGAGAAACCCCACACCATGAGGGCCCACTCAGCTTCCAGACTTACAGTGTCAGAGCTCCACCCAGCAGAAAGCTGTATATTCCCGTTTCACATAGGCGCAAAGCAGCTGCTGATTCGACCTTCCTCATAGAATGTTATGGAACAATAGTTTAGCTTTGTCACAGGTGTGAGGTGAGGACATGCTGGGGGAGTGAGAAATAGGTAGTAGAGTCAAAAATTATTTGCCTTTCTATTCAGCAGATAGGAACATATTATGCTAAAATTTTAACATAAAATTCAGCAGTCAAATGATCCCAGGATACCAATCTGTATGCCAGAGAATATAACTTGTTATGTGGAATTGCAGCAAAATTTGAAAGTACCTTCCTAACAAAACAATTGCCTTAGGGGAGGAAAGTACATCATGTTTGGAAAGTGTGAGTAACCAGATGAATTAGGGAATGAAAATAAGGAGGGTCATTGTCAGAAATCAGCAAAGAGTCAAAGAAATGAAGAATAATTAAACATAATATAGGGTGAGATATGAGAAATGGGGAAAAAGTAAGACTAAATGATGGGAAGAACATAAAAATACTGAATAAATATGACTTTTGGGAAAATGACAAAGCATAGTAGAAGGGTGATATATCATGCACTTCTTTAATATATGATATCCATAGATTTAAAGAGTGAATGCAAATTATAGATCCGTTTAAGAAGTTGCTGACCAAGTCAAAAAGTTTGGATATAGATGAGATAGTCATGGCTAGTGATAGACAAGACTCTGATGCAATATTTCTTGAGTCTTAGAGTGCAATAAGTAAACTATTTAGAAAACTGTTATTTTATTTCTAGCCAGGTTCTCCCTCTCCAAGTGATCTGAAAGTCATTTCTTCTCTCTGAGAGGTTGTTACTCATTGGGAAGATGAGGGTCACATATTTAGAAAAAAAATAGATGTTAAAGTTACCACCTCCAAGAAGATAAATTTAGAATAATAATAAAAACTTTAATATTGTGTCCCACTTAGAATTGCAGCTATTTAGCTTTTTATTGTACATATTGCGTATCTCTTTGCCTAGTTGATACAGGAACAAGCCAATAAATAAAATAATGAAAATGTTTGTGGTGACAAGTCGTAGGAAAAAAACCCATTTGAGATTGAGGGCCACCTTTGAGTGCTTAGCAGACCATTCCTGGATATCTTCTACCCTTTGGAAGGGGTTGGGGATGGGGGCAGAGCTCTAACTAATGCCCAGCAGTTCAGTTCAGTGTGGGACTACTTACTTATTCTGCTCCTCTCTAATCTTACTAAACTCTACAAAGTCTAACTGAAACAAGTATCAGAGTTAGCAGAGCTCTTGTGAGTTTCAGAATCCTCTAGGACTCTTCAGAAATCTGACGTTTGGAAACCTTCAGTATAGCAGGGTCTACATCAAGCAACATAAACACAACATAAAAGCTTTCTAATAGAGAGGGACACAGATCAATAAAAAATTTTGTGTTTTCTTCCCCAACCACTTATCAAAAACAGAAAGATAGTGAGAGACCAAGCAACCAAGGTCATGTCATTTTTGTGGAAGGATTACAAGTGACTTGATCTTGTTAAATATCGAACAGCTTTTCTTAGAAAGTCCTTATTTACAAATACATGATTTGGCTTCTACCGAAATAATCCCATCTGGTTGTTTTGGTAGGAATGCCAATAGTAAGTTGAAGAGTGAAAGGTATTATAGCAGCTTTCCAAATATTTGAAACTTTAGCAGAATGTATACTTCTGCTTAGTACTTTAGTCTTAGAGGAAATAATGGTTTCTTGCCACCAAAGATGTCTTAGGCCTCTATAGTAAGGTGAAAAGAACATGTCCAAACTTGTATTACCTGAGCTGGCTGAAAGGTTCAGGGCTAATTTTACCCTGGAATGCCAATCTTTTCTTGGTTAAACAAAGGCTTTCCTTCCTTCCCTTTATGTTCAGTGTCTCTAGATCAAAAAGTAGTTTAATGCAAAGTGTGAGTAATGCCAGGAAATTTTGATTTCTTTTCTTGTTGAAGGAGAAGCATTAGAATTTTAAAAAAAGTTATCATTCTTATCTAGACTCACCATTAAACTGAAAAGACTTTTCCCTTTTTCCCTCAGTGTGTACTTCTTTTTACTCTGAAGAGTAACTATTCAAGTACAAATTTATATCCTTTTATCTTTTCTCTAGCTCCTGTTTTTGTGCTCGCATGTTGGAGAAGGGTATGAGGGCATGAAGGATGTGCTTTACAAAGAACATATATTCTGGGAAAAACTGAATACCATGTGTAAAAAAAATTAAAATGGATCTCCATCTCACACTACCGAGGAAGAACCCAGATTTGGCCCAAAAAGATCTTCAATCATATGATGCCACTTGAGTAAGGAGTTTTCTTTGCAGGTGTCCAACTCCTAGGTTACCCTGGCATCCCATATGGTGCCCTGAGAACCACCAGGAGTAATTCCTAAGAGCTAGTAACCCTGATCATTGCCAGGTGTGACCTCCCAAATGCAACAGAATAAAAACAGTAGAATTACATCAAATTAAAGAGTTTCTGCCTGAAAAAATAAAGATGAGCTAAACTAAAATACAGCTAATTTAATGGAAAAATATATTCACATTAGATTAAGGTTTGCTGTCCATATAATGTACTCAAAAAGATCAACAACAGCAAAAAAAATCCAAAAGTCTATCAAAATATGGGGAGAGAAATGAACAAACACATCTTGGAGGAAGTTCGGCTCATGGCCAATGAGCACATGGAAAAAATGCACACAATTAATTATTCATTATCGTATTCAGTACAATTGCTCAGACACGGAATCAATATAAGTGTCCAATGAGGAGATGACTAGATTATTGAAGATGTGGTATGCACATATGATGGAATACTATGCAGCTCAGGGAACAATTAAATTATGCAACTTGCTCCAACCTTTATGGAGTGGAAGATATATTGTGTGAAGGAAACAAGAAACACAGGATAATCTACTAATCTGTGACATATAGAATAACTGGATGAGGGAATGTAATGTAGTAAAGGGGGATGCCTAAATCACTGTTGACCCCAGAATACAGGGAGGAGAATAGCAGAAATAAAGTGGAGGGTGGGGAGAAGTTGAGAAAGAAAAGCAGTCGGGTAGCAGGGATCAGAAACATTGGCTGTATATATATTGATGATGTGAGGAGTGGTATCACTATATATCCAAACCAGAGAAAACAACATTGAAAACTTGAGATCCAAGCCACAACCATCAAACTTTAAAATGTGTTTGTCAAGGTGATAGGATGGGGAAAGTGGGAGAGGAGTTTGGGAAAGCTGGTAGGGGAAATGAACACTGGTGGTGGATTGGTGGTAGAACTTTATGTGTTTGAAACTGAACTATCAAAAATTTTGTAATTCATGATTCTTTAATAAATAAAATTAAAAATAACCACATGGACTTTTTTTTGCTAAGTCAGGCCAACTTGTGGCAGGACCTTTTATTTAGGCTTCTTTTTCATTTACTTCTTTTATTCTTAAATGACTCTAGATTCTTCTTTATAAAACTTTTTTATAAAGAGGATTTAGGTCTCTTTATAGGATATGGGTGCTTATCACACACCAAGTTTGCCTGTGCTTAATCTTGGACTTTGTAGTCTTGAGAACTGTTAGAAATAAATTTTAGTTGTTTATAAGTCACCCAATCTAGGGTATTCTGTTAGAAACCCAAAAGGGTCAAAATAGTCCTAGAAGACAAAACTTTATTCATCATAAAGTTTTCTTGTCTAATCACCAGATAAAATCATGACTTCAGAGAACTTATGGATTCTTACCTTGTTCTGAGAGTCACGTTTCTGTTTTGCAGCTCTATCTAACTCCTCCTGAAGTAGCCAGTAAAAGAAATTGCTGTGTTTATTGCTGTAACCTGAATAGAGCTAAAGGACCACATGACTCTTACTGCATTATACAGATTGAAGATAAAAAGCAATCTGTCAGGGGAAAATGGTAGGTGTCTAACTCATGATAATCTTACAGAACAGAGATTAGTAAATTAGGCTTCATAGGCCAAATCTGCTTTATAAATATAGATTTTGTTGTTGTGCCAAGGAATGAATCTAAGGCCTCACACACGGAAGGGAAATGCTCTGCCACTGAGCTTTCATCTTTAATCTAAACTAAGTATTAAAATTTTTTAAATGAACTTTTATTGAAACACAGTAACATTGGTTGCATATTGTCTTTGACTGTTTTTAAGCACAATAGTAGAGCTGAGTAGTTGTCCAAACATCGTGAGGGTCTAGAAAGATTAAAATAGTTATTGTCGGTTCTTTACAAGAAAAAGTTTGCCCACCTGTCTTGAAGATGACACAGAGGAACTGGAACATTCTTAATATATAAGTAAATGATTTTATTTTATTTTTAATTTCTGCCATAGACCTGGCCTCCATAGGAACAGAAGATAGTTTCTCAAAAAAAAATGAAAGAAACCTCTTTTTTCTCTCAAATTACAACCTTCCTTGAAATCCAACCAACATATCTCTTGACTCCTTCGTCTCCTTTCTTTTGAATCAAAGTCCTCCTCTAGCTATGAATTCTCCATTTCCTTCTGACTGCCAAAGATTCTGCCCTGATACCACTTGTTCCAGATTTCTGCTTTCTGCTTATTACCAATGGCCCAAAAGAAGGTTCAGGATTTATGTCACAGGGCTCTTCCTTGGAAGTGTCACTTTGTCGGGAACGCCACCGGGCCCCGACAGTGTCAGGACAGAAGTTCTCTTCTACCTCCGAGGACTCCTGGAGAACAGATGAAAACTCACGAGTCGGTACAGTTCCAAAAAAGGCTTTTAATAGTACAAAAGCTCTTCCACAGCACTCCAATATAATGAACAAACTCTAGCTCTGGTCTGAACTTAGACATTACAAAAGAACCTAAGTCTCCCACCAAAGAGAGAGGGTCTCTCACCCGAGCTGAGTCCTACACAGAAGAAGGAGAAAAGGCCAAAGAGCAAAAAGCCAAAAGCAAAAGGCCAAGGAGCTAAAGCCACAGGAGCCAAAGCTGAAAGCTAAAGAGGCCCAAAAGTAGAAGGGGCCTCAAGTCAGTCCCCTTATATACACCAAAGTAATCCAACTGGGAGGGACAATAACAAAGAACTCTAAACAGAGTGTAAATGCCACACCCTATTGCAGGTATAAACAAAGGTTATGCCAAGGACTAATCCCAAGATTATCTTTAGTAAAACACTGAGAGAGAGAGAGAGGCTGATATAAAGTAATACATCTTAATTTCATGAGCTTCATATAATCTAGATGGTACCCTCAAGGTCCTTCTTATTATTATCTGCACCAGGGTGATTCTGAGTATTTTGTTCTTGTATTGAAAGGGTCACACTTGCCTGCTTAGAGCAAACTAGTATGATCCTTCCCTATAGTCTTCCTATAGTCTCAACGTAGCCAGGATGGTAGTCTCCTGGTAAATTCTAACCTTCCCACGCTGGGTGCAGTGGGTATAAAGAGGAGCTGTGCCCCATTCTAGAAACAACAGAAGTTTTAGTAGATGTATAAGTCAGAAGTTATTCAATCAAGGGTAACTTCTTACTGCCACACCCTTGATCAGTGTTATACATAGAAAGGAGGTCTCATTAGAATGAACCCTCGCTTAAATAGATTAAAGCTGGGAGAGGAAAGACAACAAAGCTCCCAGATTACCTAAACCTATCCCCTCCAACATCACTTGATAGTATGAAATCCAATTATTCATTGATTTGCTGGAGCAGGTGCCAGTAGCAATTTTATTTGTCCCTGTCACGTGCCAGTGTAGCCCAGGGCATCTGCTTGCTCCAGGAATTTGAAGAGCCTTAAACCATTTGTTCAGGATCTTGACGGAGAAGTCTGACCATCTTGTAGGTGGGCGCCATGATCTTCTGATGTCCCATGGGATCCAGTTGGTAACGGCTCTAGCCCAGCACTCATCTACAAGTTTCATTACATGTCCAGCCCATCTGATTTTAGATGCCTTGGCAAAAGAGAAGTGTCCCTGACTCTTGATCATCGACAGAGGTTGGAACTCCAGATTCCTTCTCTCACTTGAGTGAGATGTGATATTCCAAGCATAGTTCTTTGATTCCTATTTCAGAGACACGAGTAGCATTCTCACCCTGCTTTCGTAGGGCCCAGGTCTCTGAGGCATATATTAATGCAGGGAGAATAGTGCAGTTTGAGGAGATGTGCCCAGAGTCAGAGGTTCTTTGTCCTTTTAGCTATTTCTTCAATGCTCTTGAAGGTGTTCCACGCTGCTCTCTTCCTCCTGTAGAGCTCAGGTGCTAGGTCATTCATCATGTTGAGTTCTTGACCTAGGTGTACATAACTGCTGCATTCAGAGGTGTTTGTTCCATTGAGAGTGAATGGGGCATCTGGAACTAGTTCGTTTTCATGTAACATTGTTTTGTTGAGATTCAGCTCTAGACCTACCTTTCCACATTCATGGTCGAAGTCAGCCAGCATTTGTGTGCTTGGCAAATGGTTGGTGTTATTAGAACGCATGTCACCAGCAAAGTGGAGGTGGTGTAGTTGCCGACCATCTATCTTCACTCCCATTCCTTCCCATTCTAATGACATTTTTTGGAGGGTGGCACTGAAGAGTTTTTTGGTGAAATGGTATCACCCTGATGAACCCCTCTTTTGATATCAGTGATCACTTCCTTGTGGAATGGTGAGATTCTGGTGGTGAATCCATAATACAGCTCACAAAGGATCTTGATGTATTGAGTTTGAATACTCTGTTTGTCTAGGGTTTCCATGACTGCTCTGTCCCAACAGAATCAAGGGCTTTCTTTAAATCATAGAATATTAGACAGAGTGGCATCTTGAAATCCCTTGGAAGTGTATGTGAAGAATATGGAAACAATGGTGAAGGAAGTTCACAGTGGAGATGGGTTTGGTGTCGAAATATTATATACCTAAAACTCAACAATCATAACTTAGTATTTCACCGTTCTTTAATTAAATTAAACAAATTTATAAGAAGCCCTGACCTGCCACCCCAGCAGAGCCTCACAACAAGCCAGACGACCCCCCTGACTCTATGGTGGCCGCCATCTTCCCACATCCGGACTTCCCCTCTTGTCACAACTCCACCCAGCAGACCAGACTATCACAGCCTGGATTATCCACACTCACCCTGCAGCAGTTTTTTTTTTTCAATCCGCCCAGGTTTTCTGAACCATAGACTCTCAGACATGGGGCAAGAACTGCTCCTTGCTCTCCCTGTGCCCAGCCACTCATGAGGCGCCCAGGAGGCATTGCGGGTTCTATCCCTGGCCTGCCACCCCAGCAGAGCCTCACAACAAGCCAGACGACAACCCCGACTCCCATGGGGGCCGCCATCTTCCACAACGGACTTCCCTCTCATCACAACTCCACCCAGCAGACCAGATTATCACAGCCAGGCTTGCCGGCCGCTTAGCGCCATGCTGTTCATCAATAAATGCTTTATTTAGAGGTGACTACAAGAGTATGCCACCCGCACGGCAAGCCTGGCAAGCTGCTCGTGTCGTATTTGATATGCCAAATACCAGTAACATTTATATTAGGTCATTCCCATGACCTAATATAATGGTTTGAGGCTCTTTCTGTTCCTGGAGCAAGCGGATGCCTTTGGGTTCTACTAGCATGAGACAGGACATATGGAGATATTACTGGTGCCCGCTCTAGCAAATAGATGATGAACGGGAAGATAGTGATAGAATTTATAAGAAGAAGCAAATTATTATAAATAAAAACAAAAGCCTTTGTTATGCTAATAAAAAAGAAGTTTGTGTGTGTGAAGAGATAACTAGTCATCTGGCAATAGCAAAATCTGAACATTTCCTTCATTAAATAATATAAGTACAGTAGCTGTGAGGTAAGGATCCCACAACCCACCTTTGTAATATCCTGGTCTTTTATCTGAAACAGAATTCTCAAGGCATCCTCTTTCCTGTGAGTAGCCTTACAGAAATCACTGCCCACTCTTCTCACATAGCTCTATTGTAGCAAATCTCTTCAGCTTTTATCCTTTAGGGCCTCTTTCCCTTCTTGGTCAAAATCCCTTAAAAATGTCCCCGTTTCTCTAACATCATGAATATTTGTCACATGTGTTAAGTGTTTGATATAGTACACATATATATGTATTAATAAGCTGTGTTCTATGCATGCAGCTTTTATCATATGTGCAAATATCATTTTGGTGTATGTAGTATAGCTACATACACCATGTATGGGAATGCTTGACCTAAGACACAGGTACACACGGCAGAGCAGAAACCAGCTTTCCCCGTTGAACCCCCCTGCATTCCATGGACCACGAGAGCAACTTCCGACCCGAGTCCACCATCCGGATGGAGCCTCGGAGGAGCCCAGAGAAACCCCACACCTTGCTGGCAGCGATCTTCACAATCCACACTCTGCAGCAGGTAAGATCTCCACCCAGCAGACTAATCCAGTCTCCAGCCCCCAGATTAATCCAGTCTCCAGCCTGGCTTGCCAGAAACCCAGCCTACAAGGACCCACCACGCAGAGACCCGCCCTTCAGAGGAGAGTATTTCAAGCGCAGGAATGCTTGAGCCTAAGACACAGGTACACCTGGCAGAGCAGAAACCAGCTTTCCCGTTGCGCGCGGCCGCTGCGGCCGCGCAATTTACCTCCAAATTACCATAAATATTCAACCCACCCCTCTGAGAGAGTCCCACAAAGTAATGAGAATATAGCGCCCGCATGGCAGAGCCTGGCAAGCTGTCCGATGCGTGTTCGATATGCCAAATCCAGTAACAGAAATATTTATTTTCCTGACCCCAAAAGAGCCCTTAATATGGCAGCAGTAAGAAAGGCAAACAAGCAGTGCCTGACAAAATTTCATGGCCATCCTAGGCTGCCAAAGACGAAGGACTAAAATGACTGTCTGTACTTTCAATGCACGTACACTGGCATCGGAAGCATATATTGAGGATCTGATGCTGCAAGCAAAAAGATCAAGTACGACATCATTGGTCTGACTGAGACGAGGAGGCATCAGTTGCATCATGCTGTATTTGACACCAGAGAAGAATTGTTCCTTGGAACATGCAACGAAAAGAGGCATCGGTGGCGTTGGTGTCCTTGTCAACACAAACATGGCAGTAAACATTGATTCATTTGAATGCCTAACAAACCGAATAGGACGATTACACTTGAAGAGATGTGGCCCACTGCCAGCAATTTCTATCTTCATTGTCTAAGCACCAACATCCACATACAAAGAAGATGAAATTGAGAAATTCTACATGGAATTGGAGGAGTTCTATAAAAAAGATCACACCTTCTACAAGATCATAGTCGGTGATTTTAATGCCAAGATAGGACCAAGAAGATTGGCTGAAGAACTCCACATCGGGACCCATGGCCTAGAATGGAACGAACAAGGTGAGAGACTATCTGAGTTCATCATGTCCACCAAGACCATTCATGGGAACTCACAGTTCCAGAAAGCTGAAGCGAAACGTTGGATATGGGAATCTCCTGGCAGACAGTTCCACAATGAAATTGACCACATCATCTTCAATCGACGGTATTGTCTGACCGATGTAGCTGTCGTCCCCAAATTCCAAACAGGATCGGACCACCGTCTCCTTCGTGCAAAATTCTACTTCCCGCAACGGGGAGAAAAGGCTGCAAAGTTTAAGAAGAGAACTCCCAGAACGACCACCAACTGGGAACTCTTTGGCACCATTGCAGCAACATGGGAAGATACCATCATTGGCGACATCGATGAAGAATACAACCGACTGGTTCAGCACCTCCATGATTGTGCGAAGAATGCCGAGAGAGAGAAAGACACAAAAGGACGCCTGTCTTCAGAAACTCTCAAGCTCATTCGCCAACATGGCAAGGCGCGAGCCTCAGGAGACCAAATGCTAACGTCCAAGCTTGCTAAACGGTGCAGAGAAGCGATAAAAGAAGACCTCAAAGACAGAAGAGCAGAAATACTGGAAGATGCAGCAGAAGCCGGGAAAAGCATTCGCACTGCCTGCCTGTCCTTTGCCAACTATAAGACCAAGATGACTGCCCTCCGACGCCTGATGGATCTATCACATCTTCCAGAAAGGCAATGGAGAAGATTATCCAGGACTTCTACTCAAATCTCTTTGATAGCCATATCCACCTGCCCACATACCAAATTCCACAGGATGGATATGTCATTCCCAACGTTCTCCCTTCTGAAATCCGACATGCCATCTCGTCAGTAAAGAAGGGAACAGCACCAGGCCCAGACAAAGTCAGACCCGAACACCTGAAGAATCTGCCGTCGGTACTCATCAATACAGTAGCTCGGCTCTTCACACGCTACCTGTCCGAATGCAAGGTGCCCTCCCAATGGAAAACCAGCAGGACAGTTCTACTGTTCAAGAAGGGAGACATTCACGACATCGGCAACTATCGCCCCATCTGCCTGTTGTCCGTCATGTACAAGCTGTTTACATGAGTCATCCTGAACAGGATTAGCAGAACACTAGATGAAGGACAACCATGCGAGCAAGCAGGCTTCCGGAAAGGATTCAGCACAATCGACCATATCCACACAGTAACCAAGCTCATTGAGGTTTGTAGGGAGTACAAGATGCCGCTCTGTCTCACGTTCATTGATTTACAGAAAGCCTTTTGATTCTGTGGAGACTGAAGCAGTCATCGAAGCCCTAGCCAAACAGGGTGTTCAAACCCAATACATCAAGATCCTTCGTGAGCTGTATTACGGATTCACCACCAGGATCTCACCATTCTACAAAGAAGTGATCATTGATGTCAAAAGAGGGGTTCGACAGGGTGATACCATTTCACCAAAACTCTTCAGTGCCACCCTCGAGAACATCATGCAACAATTAGAATGGGAAGGAATGGGAGTGAAGATAGATGGTCGGCAACTACACCACCTCCGCTTCGCTGATGACATCGTTCTAATAACACCAAACATTAGCCAAGCGGCACAAATGCTGGCTGACATTGACCGAGAATGTGGAAAGATAGGTCTACAGCTGAATCTAAAAAAAACTATGTTCATGAAGAATGATCTAGTTCCAGAGGCCCCATTCACTCTCAATGGAACAAACATCTCTGAATGCAGCAGTTATGTGTACCTAGGTCGAGAAATCAACATGATGAACGACCTAAAACCTGAGCTGCACAGGAGGAAGTGAGCGGCATGGAATGCCTTCAAAGGCATCGAAGAAATAGCTAAAAGGACAAAGAACCTCTGGCTCCGGGCACATCTCTTTGACTCCACTGTTCTCCCTGCATTATCATACGCCTCAGAGACCTGGGCCCTACGAAAGCAGGATGAGAATGCTATCCGGGTCTCCCAGAGAGGAATCGAAAGAGCTATGCTTGGAATATCACTCCTCACTCAAGTGAGAGAAGGAATCCGGAGTTCTGACCTCCGTCACTATTCCAGAATCAGGGATGCTGTCTCGTTTGCCAAGGCATCGAAAATCAGATGGGCTGGACATGTAATGCGATTTGGAGACAACCGCTGTACTAGAGCCATTACCGACTGGATCCCACGGGATGTCAAAAGATCACGTGGCCGCCCACCTACAAGGTGGTCAGACTTCCTTGTAAAGACCCTGAAGGAACGTTTGAGGCTCTTCATATTCCTGAATCAACCAGATGCCATTGGGCTACATTGGCACGTGATAGGGTCCAATGGAAATGTTACTGGTGCCCGCTCGAGCAAATCGATGAATAACGGGATTCAAGTGATCAAGTGATCAAGTATAGCTATAAAATAAGTAGATAAAATTTGCATATAATACTCTGTACACATGTACACGTTCTTTATATGTATATATTATATGTAACATGTACTTATGTTTTATGTATTTAATATTCTATTTATAGGCATATACTATAAATGATCAGCCCCTCAATGTGTTGCAGGTGTGGCTGCAGTGCCAGGCTGCATCATCAGGTGTTGGACAGGAGACAGGTTTGTCTACACCCAGGACTCTGCCCTGTGGGCCCATGATGGTTGATGGTCTAACATAGAAAAAGACTGGGTCCCTGGGTTGAACCCAGAGCCATGGCAGAGCCTGGCAAGCTAGTCATGGTGTATTTGACTATGATATGCAAAAAACAGTAACAATAATGGACCTCATCCCAACAAATGGAGATCCCTCAAGCAAATTGATGAACAATAGGAAGACAAGTGACTATAAATGATACATATATACATTTATATTATTTATTTATATATTGGCTATAATCATGCCACAAGTATTTGAATAGCAGAGCACCACTCCCTTTGATTCTGGATGAGGTGTTCCAATCTAATGGCTTGCTGTTCAGGCACAGGGGTTAGTGCTTGGGAGATATGAGGGCTATATATACTCTGTGGTACTCTGGGACTATGTTACACTGGTTAATCAACTAATAGTCTTATACATATTAGGTACATGCTCTACTATTTGAACTATCTCCCTAGACTCTTGATAATTTTTCAGTAATTGTTTTTGGTTTTGCAAGTGAATTTTGCTCATCATTGGAGCGTTAAGATAAAATGTTATAAACATAAATAGATCACCATAACCTGATATACAGAGAAAACCAATGGTTTATAATTTGGATATATATTTATAATTATTATTATGAGTATGCATGCAAATTTCATATACATATAAACATTATATATACATAGTATTCAATGAAATTTTATTTTATAATGTATACTTAGCTTCATATTCTAATTTAGTGCTATTAGTTGCATCCTTAATTTTAGGCTTGTACATTTTTTCTTTTGTTTTTTGGGTCACACCCGGCGATGCTCAGGGGGTTACTCCTGGTTCTGCGCTCAGGAATTACTCCTGGCGATGCTCGGGGACCATATGTGATGCCGGGATCGAACCCGTACTGGCACAGGCCGGCCGCATGCAAGGCTGACGCCCTACCCGCTGGGCTATCACTCCAGCCCCTAGGCTTTTACATTTTTACCCACTGACTTATAGTTAAATAATTGTTTCATGTGGGGAAACCAGATTTTCCTCATCACATCTTAACTTCTTTGAATGCAGAAAAAGCTTCTCCTATTTATATCTTTTCCTCTTTTCCTAACTGCCATTTTATTTCCATCAGCAACTATAGTCATTTAGTAGTACAGAGTCAGTGTTTGATAGAGATTTTTTGAGAAGAGATAAATAGAATAATGTTCAAGCACCCATAGGAGAAAACCTGAGTGCCCAATTTTCCTCTTGCTCTTGCCACTCAGAGAAAGTCACAGCTTGAAATGAGCCGTGAATGGTTCTTTGGCGGGCGCACAGCAATACACCTGCTGAGTTAAGGGCCAGATGAATCATTTGCCTGGTTATCTTGCTAGTCATGCTGAACTGAATGTACTTTTATACCTAACACGTCCAAACTAAGCCTCTTTACATGTCTTGGTTGTGAGTCGATGTTTTGTCTCCACAGAGTCTCCTATATTAAAATTTCTCTGATTATGGTCTTACAAAAACAGTATTCAGAGAATACTGTACCACTCTTGTCTTTTCTAATAAGAATGTTATCACATATTCCCAGACAAATTAATTTTGACCCCTCATTTTACTTAAGCATAAAGCAAAGCAAAGATTTCAACTATAGGATCAATTAATAACAAAACATAACCCTGTAAGATATTTCCTTTGGATAAAAACCCAAAGGACAAAACCACCCCCAAACTTGTCCTTATGTGAGATGGAGAGATAGTACAATGGGTAATGCTTGCCTTGCCTGTAGCCCCGGGTGCTGATCTCTGGCACCCTTTATTTGTCCTCTGAGCCCCACTTGGAGTGATTTCTGAGCACAGAGCTAAGAGTAAACCCTGAGCACTGTTAGGTTTGGCCACTAAACAAAACAAACTTGTTCTTACCTATTTCATTACATGCTTTGGCAAGTCTCAGGAGCATGCTTATTTAACTGACCTAATGGTTTTATGTTTTTCTTTAATTTACTCTCTAGCAAAAGTTAATGCCCCTTTGTTTTAGCAGCCAAACTTCTCTATTCTTTGCTGGCTTTACTTACAGGCACTTCTCACCCCCACCATTCCTTAGAGAAGGAAATGCGAAGGTCACTGAAATTAATGAAAAACACAATCACAACAAAATGAAATGAGAAGCCCAATTTGGCTCCATTGAGCACCATTTGGGTGTATCACATTGCGTTATATGATGTAAGGACTTTGCATGGGTTAATCAAAATGTAACCTCAACCCTTACTCAAATCACCTGTTGGACTGTTTGCCCAAGGTTGGGCTTCCTTATGCTGCTGGATCTGCAATGCATTTTCCTAATAACAATAATCCTTTCCATTTAAGAAAGTGCCTTCTACATTTCAAAGCTCTTTCACCTCTATTAACTCGCTTGATCCTTACTCAGCCCTGGGAAACATTTCCCATTTTACGGATGAGGAAAGCCAGAAGAAATTGACTTGCTCATGGTTACAGGACCTATTCCTTCATTTTCTCTTTCTCTTTCTCATTTGATCTCTCTCCCTCTCTTTCTCTCTCCCTCTCTTCTTACTTGTTCTCTTTTTCAACTATCTCAGAAAGCTCACTCAACTTTAAGCACTTCATTACTATTTCTACTTAACACTGCTAGTTAAAATGGAAAAAAAAGTAACCATTTCCCTATATTTAATAAAGAAAAAGATCACGTTAAAATGCTGCCTAAGATCTCATTTTAAAACATAAAATATAATTTCTATTGTCTTATTTCAATTCTGTGAGTTAAAAACACCCTAGCTTTCCTAACCAGCACCTACTCCACAGGCACCTGTGGAAAATTGGGCACTCAGGTTTTCTCCTATGGGTTCAAAAGCAAAGACCTGGCCTCTTGGTTTTTGCTTTTGAACTGACAGAAATCATGGCAGTTTTAGAAGCACTGCCTTCAGATATATTAAGACAGTTTTCTCTCATCTACACTTTTCATCCAACTCTCTTTATATAGGAATAAATCTTAATTATAAGGAAGTCAAATATTTTTCTCTTCAATTTGTGTCACTTTCACTTTATTCTACTGTAAATATTTGTTCTATTTACAGTGAGCAGACTGCTTGTCTGATATTTCAGTGACTATCAGAATCTTATTCCATCTGCTGACCTCTCCTTAAATCTCATCTTTTTGCATTGGATCAGGGTAACTTAGGACCCAAAGAAGATAGCATTCTGAAACTTACTTTACTGATACAGTTAAAGATTCTCTAAGTAGAGATGCTTGTCTAGGAGGCAGCCCATAGCCAGAGTTAAAGCTAGTTATTGTCTCCCTGGGGCCACATTTTTTGAAACAATTTTTTAGAAAATGCAGAGTACTGCTTTCACGGTCAGTGTCAGGGACATGTGATGGGCTCCAAAACCCACAAGCAACCATTTGGTTGAAGGAAGCTTCAAGCTATAGACTATATATACTTCAAACTCAAAGTTCCTTTCTTTTTTCTTTTGTCCCCCTCGATTCTCTATAAATTCTTGTTAAAGTGCGTCTGCCTAGTAGTTGTGTGCTAGCGTAGCCCAAGGGTGTCTGCTCACTCCAGGAACATTAAGACCCTCAAAATATTTGTTCAGGTCATGGGAATGAGTTCTATTATTATTACTGCTTTTGGCATATCAAGTACTACATGGGTAGCTTGCCATGCGTCGTGCGGGTGGGATACTCTCAGTAGTAGTCAATAATTGGTAAATACTAAAGACCTACACATCAATGATTATCATATTAAGAACAGTCATAGGGAGGGACAGGTGCTTTGTGGTGACCCCTGTGAAAGAAACACTTCCAGTTTTTGGTAGAAGAAAGCAGAACATGTGCTACTGAAATGGTAGCATTTGAATTGAACCTGGCAGGCCAGGAACCTCCTCTGGAGGAAGGAACCTAGACAAAAACAAAGAGGAAGGACAGCTTCAGTTGTTTGCATAATGTCAGTGACTGTGCTTTCATAAAACCTTTTTTCATGGACCCTGAAATTAGAATTTGATGTCATTTTCCCTGTCAAATAGTATTATTCTTCCTTTTAGTATAAGTGATAGAAGTTGCGTGTCCTGCAAAATCTAAAATATTGAGTAATGGACCCTTTACACAAATGTATGTCAAACTTTATTGGAGGCAGCACCTTTTTTAATTTATGTTGTGGAGGTGATAATGAACCTCAATCGTATAAACACCGTCTAAGTAATGGCAGTATCTTTTTAGTGTTTATTTTATACTTTGAAGTTTGCTACACGAAATTTTTGCTGGGTAATATTCGCCTTCCTCCCAGAGAGGGTTTCTAATTCCCCCAAGTTTATATTGTTTCTTATCATGGAAGCCCCATACATCAGTAGAGGAAGTGTTTGGCCCAAAATTGACTTTAATCTGCGGTAGTGAGCTGAACTTGCATTATTGAAGAGAAATCTGCTGTGTAGTTTGATTGGGCAGTTTATGTAACATAATTAAAGCTACAGAAGTTTTTCCTTCTTTTCTGAGCCACACCCAACTGTTCTCTGTACTACCTCTCTGGCCCCTATATGAACAACAGTTTTAAAAAACAGCTAGGGAAGAATAAGGAGAAAAGCGCTATTTACTTGTTTCAATTCCAAGTTCTAAACACTAGAGATAATACTAATGGTAATAAAAGTTAAACCTGCCTTTTTAAAAAAGACAGGTATTTCCAGATTGATTGTGGGTGTTATTGATATGAAACCCAATTTATGAACAATCCACCAATCTTTTCTTATCCTTGATCTTCATTGTAGTTGCAAGATTAAGGTGATGCTACCAAAATATAAGGCGTCAAACAGTTCCTCTCTCAGCACTAGAATGAACTACTTAGGTTCCAAAGAAACATGTGTTAAATGTTATTTACCTTGAGCCAAACAGAAGTTTTCTTGGCATTAGTTTACTTCAAGGATGTCTGAGAATACTGGACTTGAAATATTATCTGCAGATACTGTAGATACTCTGTTAGACCACTGAAATCCACTAACAATATTCATTCTTCTAGTATTTATTCAATAATTTCATCATTCAATATAGACTGAAATCCAACATTTGACTCAATGAAATAATAAAATTAGGTTTCTGTTAATTTTCCTTTTAGAGATATGTTTACTTGCATAAACTAATCCATAAATATATTAAATAAAAAAGATTATTAATTTGTACATTTAGATTTACTTTTATTAAAATCTTAGTAACACCCCAAATTTACTCCCCCAAAAAATTAAGTTAATCAGTATATAATTATAGTGCTTTGTTAGGAATAATTTTGAGTGTTCACTGTTATTCACAAATGGAATGAACCTATCTAGAAAAGAGAAAGCAAGCTGGTTCTTAAACTGATGACACAGATTAGAAAGTGTTTTCTGGGATGGCTTATGAGCTATTTCTGCAGAAGTGAAAGTTGGATAAGATGAGTTTTCATTGAGCTTTGATTCTAATGCAAAGATTATTGAAAGTCTTTGATGTTTGTATTTCTATTGATTTTAAAAGGGAATGACATCAGTTATTAACAGAAGCCCTTTTCAAAGAACTTATGTTTTTGAGAAACAAGGAGATAGTAGATAGAATATGATCCTCTAATCTCAAAGCTTTGACAGATCCTCATAGAAAAGGTGTACATACCAATTTTTTATAAATTAGGCTGCAGTGAATTTATAACTTGGTATTACACAAAATGCATAAAATATTTAGTTAAAAGTTCTAATAGTCTTTATGTAGTTTTCAATTTCCATGGCAAAGAAAGTTGTCAAAAAACAAATCTCCTAAAAAAAAAAACCTTGACTTAATATATCTTTATAATGTACTAATTTGTTTGGTTCTGGTATGCGTATAATTTATCTTGGGTTTGGAATATTCACTTCACCTCCAAAACTACTTAATATTATGACATTATTGGGGCCAGACTGAAATACCTGATATAGACTAGACAGCAAGAAATTTGTCATCTTGTCATAGTTTTCAGAAGCCAGCTTGCTCGCATGGTTGTCCTTCATCTAATGTTCTGCCAATCCTGTTCAGAATGACTCGAGTGAACAGCTTGTAGATGATGGACAACAGGCAGATGGGGCGATAGTTGCTAATGTCGTGGATGTCTTCCTTCTTGAACAGTAGAACTGTCCTGCTGGTTTTCCATTGGGAGGGCACATTGCATTCAGACAGGTAGTGTGTGAAAAGCCGAGCCAGTGTATTGATGAGTACTGATGGCAGATTCTTCAGGTGTTCGGGTCTGACTTTGTCTGGGCCTGGTGCTGTTCCCTTCTTTACCAACGAAATGGCAGAAGGGAAATGTTCAGAAGGAAGAACGTTGGGAATGACATATCCATCCTGCGGAATTTGGTATGTGGGCACGTGGACATGACTATCAAAGAGAGTAGAAGTCATGGATAATCTTCTCCATTGCCTTTCTGGAAGATGTGATAGATCCATCAGGACGTTGGAGAGCAGTCATCTTGGTCTTATAATTGGTGAAAGACAGGCGGGTGTTGCGAATGCTTTTCCTGGCTTCTGCTGCATCTTCCAGTATTTCTGCTCTTCTGTCTTTGAGGTCTTCCTTTATCGCTTCTCTGCACTGCTTTGCAAGTTTGAACGTTAGCATTTGGTTGCCTGAGGCTTGCACCTTGCCACATTGGTGAATGAACTCGAGAGTGTTTGAAGACAGGTGTCCTTTTGTGTCTTTCTCTCTCTCGGCATTCTTCGCACAATCATGGAGGTGCTGAACCAGTTGGTTGTATTCTTCATTGATGTCGTCAATGATGGTATCTTCCCATGTTGCTGCAGTAGTGCCAAAGAGTTCCAGTTGGTGGTCATAGTTTATGGGATCCTAAGCTTTGCTCTACCATTTCTTTGTTATAATAAGAGACGAAACCGCATGACATATCTGTTCCTATGTCCCTATATTCTAAAATCTGGAATTTTATCATTTTTTGTGAAAAACTTGACTAAGATAAAATGTATGTGGATTGTTTAGGGATATTTAGTCTCTAAGATGAAAACTCACTGTTTTGTGTTAGTCCTACTGCACAATCAAGTGCATATCTTTTGGGTTTCCCTTATATAGTGAAAGACTTGCAAAACATGAAGCTTTTATGGGAACAGCAATGTGTCTATATATTAGTGTTTTCCTAGAATGGACTTGTGATAACCAGACATGAGTTTGAGAGTCTTGGAAACATTGAATTTTTGTTGAATTCCTCTGTATGAAGGATAAACATTTCTTTCTCTTCAAGTGGTGTTTATGTTAATCATTAGAAACATGATTGATAACACACAAGTGGGAGGTGATAGTATATTTATGTGAGACCCACACAAAGTAATCCCACATGGATAAATATCCTATAACACAACCATTAAGGATTACTTGACCAAAGTGTTCTTTTTCCTCTGAGAAAAATATATCTTTTAATAACTGAATAATTCATCTATTTTGATTCTTCAGACTAGATTAGGACTCAAAGTTACTGCAGTACTACAGGAAATCAAGTTTGATTTTGTAATATAGTCAAATGAGTACTTTAGAGTGCCATGTCTGAGATCAATAAGGAAGCAGTAACTACATTTACTGTCATAAGATGATATTGATGTAAAAACATAATGGTCAAAATTATAAAATCAATTTCATAATTTAATCAGAAATGTTTATTGATAATGTTAAAGTTGAATTCAATAGCTTCTGGTATGTAGTTAATTTCCTACCTGTCATAAAAATGTATTGAAATGTTCTTTCCTGAAAATGATTGGAGTTAATTTAGTACAGAAAACAGTAAAGTTACAAATTAACAGATAGAGATTTCTTTTTTCCTCAGTCCTGGGTGGTGAGTGCTGAGAAGCTTTCAGTTGTTTCTTTCAAATACAACAAAATAAATAAATATCCATCAGCCTCTTTAGTGACAGGATTAGCCACCCCCTAAAATATAATGAGCAGCCTTCTTGGGGCGCAGAGATTTCACTTTACTCTAAGAAAGGAAAAATGAAAATAACACAAGCATAGAGGTGTGAGAGGAGTGTATATGTAGTTAAAATGAATAAGAGAAAAAGTAAAATTATAACTGGAATTCTTTAAATACTCTTCCTTTTGTTACCAGTTACTGGTTTTGATCTCTATTCACATTAAGTTGAAAATATCTTAATTGAAGCAGATCTCACTTAAAGAAAGTCCTCTATATGTGGCATAGATGTTTGAAATAAAGCATTGTGGTTTATGAGAACCTGTCCTGCCCATACAGTAAAAATGAAATAAAACTAACTTCTTATGGTTTAGTGGTTTGTTGAAAGGTAGGTAATGTCTGTATGTCATGACAAATAATATAAGTCATTAAAAATGTAGTAATGACTTCCCTTTGTATGGTTACTGAAATCACATTTCTTTCTACTGGCATTCAAGAATTTTCACTATTTGGTCAAAATCTGATTGAAATCTTGTTCTGCCCAACATTGTACTTTAGTCAAACTTGCCTTCGAACTCTCCCTCAAATAAACCACACAGATAAATAACTTGACAGTGATTGTTCTTTTCTATATCACTTATCTAGAACTTTTGGTATTGATTCATGTCCTACTCTGCCTTGTACTTGCATCTTACCTTCAATGTATTTTTCTTACCTTGTAAATAAGACTACAAACTCTTTGGAGGTTGGCATTGGGTCCTTTATATTCTCTACATTAAGCAATTGTGTAGATATCAATTGCTCAAAAATATTTGGTCAACTGAATGCTTTACAAAATAGTTAGCATTAGAGCTCCCAAAGGCAGCATTTTGGAATGCAGCCAAATTCATGCCTTGAATGTGCTTCAATTTATCGCAATGAATCAGAAGAGAAAAATTATTCTTGATGAGAATCATAAAATTTCTTCACCAAATAGAATTGTGGATTTCATTGTACAAATATAAGAATAAAACCACCCAAAGTTCACAAAGGTATTTAGCATCAGAATTACCACCAGATCCAGATCCTAATACTCATCTATTTTTATGATATTGTGATAGCTCTAGAGGAATAAATTCTAATTATCTACTGAATGTAGGAAAAGGGAGACAAGTTATTTTAAAATAAATAGAATTATTTGATTATAATATGATGCTTATTACAAAAATTTGAAGAATTGATGACATACACTATCAGGAAGTTTTATTTGCTTTTTTTCTGAATTCCTTGAATCATCATTTTATTCCCTGGCAACTTGCTTTTCCACTATCTTGATTGTTCTTCTAACAACAAAGACATACTTTAAGCATTCAACTTTAAATTCTGGTAATTGTCAAAATAGGATTTTCCCTAAATAAGAAAGGTTTAGATTTAGGGATGAAAACATTGATATATAAAGAAATCTGATGTTGTTTATTTATTCAATGCATATTTATTTTTAGGGGAGAACCTCTCAAGCAGTGCTCAAGCCATCTAGGAAGTCATTCGCAATAATTGATACTCATCAAATCAGATAGACAATTGAATGCTAGAATCCAAGGATGTGTTACTGCTTGGGCCCTGTACAGTTGAGAACCACGAGTTCAAACCCAACTGCTCTCAGGAACCTCTGAGCCTATATCAGGCTATGTGTGTGGGGAAAGAAGGTGGGGCCAAGGGCCCCAGGGTGCCAGGCTCTATCAAAGTGTCCTTTGTACTAATTCCTATTCCTGTGTTAGCACCCTGATCTTCAATCCACATTTAATATTAGCGTGAGTCTGTGCAGAAAATTTATATATTCTAGAAAAATCAACTATATATTTATTTTTTCTCATTAATTTTCATATGTTTCTAAGAGCATGATTTTTGGAATCAGAGATCTGTTTTTAATTCTCAATTTATGAGTGAGACCTTAAGGAATTACTAAGCACTAGTAAACCTCTTGCAAATCTCTTACTTTTTGGCTGCTAATATGATAAGAAGAATCACACTCATATTATGAAATAAAAAAAATTTAAAATAAAGAATTCTGGGGCCTGAGCAATAGTCCACATGTGGCTGACCGGGTTTAATCCGGGCATCCATATTGGTCCCCTGATCTCTACCAGGAGTAATTCCTGAGTTCAGTGCCAGGGCTAACCCCTGAGCATTGCCAGAAGTGGCCCAAAAGGCAAAATAAATAAAATAAAGTAAAGAATTCAAGTAAAATTCCAAGACATTGTCAGTGCTCAAGAACTGTTATCATCATTATTATTAGATATGAAGAAACTAAGTATTAAAGAATAGAACAAAACAACAGAAACAAAACTCTTGTCTATAGAAAGTAAATGGGACAATGAAATATAAATTCAGACTTTAAGGATTGATAGAACCCAATATCCGAACCACAGAGTCAGCAACACTGAAATTTAAAAAACCCAAATTTTAACAACCAAACTTAAAAAGTGCCTGTCAAGAAGACAGCCTAGGGGGGTCAGGAAAGGAGGAGTATAGGAGGGAGCTGTGAACACTGTTAGAGGGAAGTTGACACTGCTGGTGGATCAGTGCTGGAAGATTTATGTCTGAAACTCAGCAATGTAAATAACTTTGTAAATGACAGTGCTTCAATTAAAAACTGTGCAAAAATAATTTAGACTTTTCCAAGTATTAGTGCCAGAGAATAAGGTAGGAACCAATAAAATGAATGGACAGTGGACCATGAATTCAAAAAAAAATGCATGTGAGATAATATAAAGGAAAAGACTATTTGCATGTTGAAACATGGAGGTAGAATAAAATCAAAGATTTAATCTGGGACTAATAGAAAAAGGAAGGAACTCCTGGCGTCTTTGAACGAGGAGTCGTAAGTTCTCCTGATGCTATCAAGGGTCAGCAATGAGACACTTTCTTTCCTGTGAGCAATAGTCCCCCATTGGGGATTTTTCTAGTTTCCAACACTTCCTCCATTGGCAAAACATAGCAAGAAGCCAGTGGGGAAGGGTGTCTTGGAAATGTATAAAGCCAAGAATAGGAGTGACAATTGTGGGATTGAAAACAAAAAAGTAAATAATTGTATAGGAAGAAACATAGAAGGATTAATAAACTCCTGAAGAAAGAAATAGTTTCAGAGAAATGTAGTTATTTCAGTTGTGAATAACTTATATTACAGAGAAAATAAATCTGCTCTTAGAAATATATTAAAATCAGATATATGATTCGTTAGAATAGGTCTGAAAAAGTTAATTAAATCCTGTTACCTATGATCATGTTTTAACATTAAGGGAGAAGCTAATTGAAGTAAAATATAATAAGTGTAACAACTAGGTAATGTGTGAATATCAGCTTCTCCATGTTTCTCCTGTTATCAGGTGCTGCATAATAGAATTACATTTTAATTCACCTTCAATGAAGAAGACCTGTAAGTGCGTGATCTGTAATTTTGTTCTATTTCCTTTATATAACATAAGTATAGTGTCTCTAAGAAATGTAACAGTAATGTTTCAGCATGAAAGTTTTCCAGCAACCTGACTTTAATTTGGTGGTGGAATCTTTGCCTCTTTCCCTTCTAACTTTGAAAAAATATATAGAACTATTGATCAGAAATATATAGAACTATTTCTGAATATTGTATTTCCTTATGTCCAGTTCTTTTCTTTGGATAAAAAGAAATCACTTGTCAATTAGACACTTAGAGAACTTTCTAAGTAGGCCAGAGATATTCTGGCAATTTTCCACATTGCTACTATCCATTTACCTGCAAATGTAAAATCCATACAATGTAATTTGGAATTTAGGTTGTTTTCATTAAAAATTTTGTCTATTACATTTGAAATTTACTTTGGGTAGTATAATAAAGTTTTCTATTTTCATATTAAGTTCTTTAACTTGCTTTAAAGCCTTTGCTGACTACACCACTACACCAATTCAGAGCTTTTGAAAAGTAAATGACAAACATGCCCAGTTTTTATGTCATATTAACTTTTGCTATGGCATCTAGAACTATTTTGGCATCTTAAGGCTTCAGCTTTACACCCCACTCTCCACTTTGCACAAATGTTTCTATTTCAAAGAAAATGCCTAATTGGTAGGACTCAATAGTATTTTTACCATCTGTACTTCACCCCCATGGAAAAGTTCAGTTTATTGTCAGAACAAGCCAATTAAGATAGTAGAACACTATGAAACAAAACTCTGGCTTTGAAACAAGTTCCGATTTAAGTTATACTTTATTCTCTAGAACTTATGTCATTTGTCAAAAACTGAGAACAAATCTCTATACTCTTCAGATTGCACCAGTAATAGAACCAGGGCTCAGCCAGAGGCTAGTGACTTTGTCTTCACACTCCAAATCGAGCTCACTCTTTACTGATGGTGATATTTGGAACTTGATGTGATACCAGATGTTCCAGCAGCCTTTCCTTAATGTGAAGCTTCTATGAGTAGAAAGCTGAGTGGCTATATTTGCATATGAAACTGTTTTCTATGGCGGTGCTGGGAATATTAAGTAGTGATATTCCATGGAGCTCTGGAGGCTTGAGTCCTTAGCAATGATTTAGGAAGACCTGTTGCAAATGACTACAGTTAAATTAGCAAGCTGTGCAGCGATGGCCTTGATGCAGTCCTTAGGAGTGTCTCTTAAACCAGCTAAAACTTACTGCTTTGAAATATTGTTTGACATCACAGGCTGGATTAATTGAAGGTAAAGACCTTGCCCTAAAGAACTTTGTCATCTGGTTGTGTAGGTAAGATATATTTTAAAGTTTCCTAAATAAGATGAGAGTGTCAAGCAGACTCTTCCAGCTAGGCACTGAAAAGATTAAAAGTGAGACAAAATCATTTAACTTTTCTTTCATGGACTTAAAAATACCCTACCTCATTTGAGTAACAGGGTGAGAGAAGGTGAGGGCAGAGAGAGGGAGAGAGAGTGGAGGAGAGTGAGGGTGGAGGAGAGCGAGAGAGAGAGAGAGAGAGAGAGGGGAGGAGAGAGAGAGCAAATCTGTGAGAGAATCCAAGAGAGAAAATCTTGGTTTCTCTGTTTTTCCAGTTTCCGGATGAGTTAGTCATGATTTTCAAGGCTTGTGATAAACCAAATGCGATATATCTTCAATAAAGTAGTATATTAATACATAAAGGTCAAAAGTAACTATTCAACTTTATTAGGGAATTTAAATGCTACTTCTATAATATAAATCATTCAGAATACTCTGAGCCAATTCTACCTTCAAATTTTAGACAATCCCTAAATCTTCAGAGCTTAAAGGCTTCAGATAACATTATGGATTTTAATCTTCATATCTCTATGTACTTGTATATATGTTAGCATTTACACTCTTGTAGAAGAATAAAAAATTTCAGAGATTTATTCTGAATGAATTTTTTATCCTGAATAAATTTTTATGTTAAATTTGATTATATTGACAAGCATGAGACAAATATCAGGTAACCTAAAAATATTAGCTTTAAGGAATCTTTGGCTATATGTAATTCTGCTATAATCTTGGAATTTGTTTCTTTCAGACCCTAGATATGAATGATAGAAAAATACAAGTGATACATGAATCATAAGCCAAATACAGACACAAGAGTGAGGTACAGTACAAAAATATTACTCAGGTTCTGAAACAATGAGGAATTCTTTTGAGGGATTTTAGACAATGTGGAGAAAGAGTTACCAAAGCCACAGGAATGCCAGGTCTTAAGCCTGGGCTACAGAATCTGAGTTTAAAAAGATGATGATGGATTACCCAATTCTTTTCCTAAAACCTTTCTCAGAATCCCATGTTGAATGAAGTCCTGGTCAACACATTTTTCACAAGGTTGCAGTAGTAACTGAGAATGAGCAAAGAGAGGGAATAAAGTTGAAACTAAAACTGAAGAGAATGAACTATGAAGATGGACTCAGTTCCTTAATCTTTAAAAGATATTTTCCAGGTGGATCGAGTAGGCTGTGTAACATTTCCAAACATGCAGATAAATCTCCTCATCTATCATGATGTCACCAGTGACCCAAAAAATCTATAGTCCGTGGTTCATCATGAAAACATTTCATGGATGCTTTATTATTTTCTGTGAAGGAGGGTAAACTCAGGTCTTTGGAATTTGGGACTTGTTCATTATATATTCAGGCTGAAGTGCAAGCGTGTTTGAATTCAACCTTCAGCTGAGAATATTTGAGTATAAAACTACAAGCTCCTTTATTAAATTGAAAAGCGTGGTTTACGTGTTGAACAGCCTGCCTTCCATCCCATTGTTTAAATTCATCAAATAGTCACTCTGGAATTATTTCTAACAATTGGGATGACTTCATTTGTGTTTGTTTTCCCTTTCTATTAATCCATGACAAACTGTGAAATTTGCCATTTTTACCATAACCAGGCCATGAAATTTGTCATCTCTCTCTGTAATTTACATGGAGCCTTGGCTGTAGACACATTTCAGGCAGGATGATTGCTTTTCCTCTGAAGAGGACAGAACAAAGGAGGGATATACACAGAATAGAACACAAACAAATTTGGAACAGACTTAGTAAGGGCTTCGCCCACCCTTTTTCTTTAATGTTGTAAAGTCGGCTAAAATGTGACTAACTGCCTCCCAGGGAAAAACGTTGATGGGACAAACTAAGTCACTATTGTCAGATCCAAGAAATAATAAAATGACACTCTTGGGACAGGGAAGTACATAAAAGAGGAGATGTCTTGACAAACTAGAACTGGTTAGAGAGATGTGGCAGGAAATCATAAGAGGAATGTGGTCGGGAGGCATTTAGAAAAGAAATTTCAGAGGCAAGTCACCGTAATAGGACAAGAGTCTAAAAGCTTATTCACAGGCTATTGTTCATGGGATGGTGAATTTCCCCTCCTCTTCCCACATCCTTTCATTTAAATTTGAACATAACTTAGTTTCTCTCTGTCAGATGGATAAAGAGTCCTCTGAACAATTTGTGTTGAAAATTAGACAGGACATTTTGCAAGCATTTATTTATCTGTTTGTACTGATCATCTTTTTGGTTGGTAAAAGGAAGAAAACTTTTAACATTTTTTCCCTGATTTGCAAAATACAGCTTCTTCTTTGAACTGTTTACCATGGCAAGATAGTTTATGAAATCTGTGGCAAGAGCTAATTCAACCACTGGAAAGGAAGAGCCCTAAGCCAAGCAGATGGGCTCCTCCATGGCAGACTTTTTGGTGTTGAGCATGTCCTCTGAGGTGGACAAATGTGGTTTAATTTGTTGGTGGATATGATCCAAGGAGTGAAGCGGATAAGGAGAAGACATCTAAAGCAATAGCTTGTCCCTCAGTGTTTTGACCTTTTGTGATTAAAAGAAAAGTGGGCAAACAGATGGGCATCGCAGAATTAAAAAAAAAATCTCAGGATCCTGGAAGGGTCAGTGGAGTCTGTCATAGTACGCTGACACATTTTCTCTAGCAAAAGTTTTATTTTTCTGGGATTTAGATTGATTTAATGAGAATCGATTGTCTCTTCTTTGAGACTTATAAAATGTGAAGTTCGAAAAAACTTCACATTTTATGAAAATGTGGTTGAGCCAATTTCTTTAGCAAAATTGTGGTTCTCTTTGCACAGGGCAGTAATAAGGATTATATGGATAGTTGAAGATCTCAAAGACATGTTTAATTATCCATTTCCTTCACTTTCACTCCAACATGACTAAAATAGTAAGGTTTTTTATTTCTTTGCTTTTATCATTATTACCCAAACCTCCTGCCATTGACTTATTCTTTCCTCTTTCCCCCAACTGTGCAAGAACTGCAATTTAGCAGAAGTAAAATACTGTTCTTAATACTTATTTTGGAAAAAATAATTATTTAAATCTTCACATATCTCAGAAATGATTAGCATTAAAATGTTGGCATGTTTCTTTCTCATTTATTGTTTCAGCAAAGAACATATTTTTCATAGTTGAATTCATATTGCATATGGAAACAATGATGTTTATTCATTAACATTGTATCACAAATATTTTTGTGTAATAATAAATTATCTTCAAAGAGTATTTTTTTGGCTTTATCTTACTCTATAAAGTAAACATATCAAGATTTTCTTTACATTCTCTTGTGACTAAAGTTTTCTGTTTGAGTGCATCTATTTTTTTAAATGGTCAAACACTGTATTGATCATCTTTCTGTGTACATCTTTAAATTCATTTCTATTTTATTTTTTAAGTCCAATTTAATTTGACTTTTTATTTTATTTTTTGTAATATTTTATTATACCACCATGAGATATACAATTACAAAGATGTTCATGTTTGGTTTTCAGACATACAGTGTTCCAGCACCCATCCCTCCACCAGTGCCCATTTCCCAACACCATGTCCAAAATTCCCTCCCTTTCCCTAGCCCGCCTCCAAGACAAGTTATTTATCTCTTCTCTCTCTCTCTTTCTCTCTCTCTTCCTTTTCTTAAACATTGTGGCTTGCAATACACAAATTTAGAGGTTATCATGTGTATCCCTTTTGCCTATATTCAATGCTGAGTTCTAGGCTGATATTATCATTTCTAACAATTACTAGCACAGTGTTCCCTTCTCTATCTTACCTAACTTCTGACTCCCACACACTTGTAGTTGATTCTACCTATTGACAAGACCTCCTAATCTATAATTTGTCTGGCTTTGGTTACTGATATCAAAATCTCTCTCTCTTTCTCTCTCTCTCTCTCTATCTCTCTCTCTCTCTATCTATCTATCTATCTATCTATCTATCTATCTATCTATCTATCTATCTATCTATCTATCTATCTATCTATCTATCTATCTATCTATCTATCTATCTATCTATCTATCTATCTATCTATCTATCTATCTATCTATCTATCTATCTATCTATCTATCTTTCTGTCTATCTGTCTGTCTGTCTGTCTATCTGCCTGTCTGTCTGTCTGTCTGTCTATCTGTCTGTCTGTCTGTCTCTCTGTCTGTCCGTCTGTTTGTATGTCTATCTATCTATCTATACATCATTCTAATGACACTAATTATCAGCCAAGTGGCACGAATGCTGGCTGACTTCGACCATGGGTGTGGAAAGTTTGGACTGCAGCTGAAAATTAAGAAGGCGATGTTCATGAGAAATGGACTATCTCCTGATGCTCCATTTGCTCTCAATAGGATGAACATCTCTGGATGCAGCAGTTATGTGTACTTAGGTTGAGAACTCAACATGACAAATGACCTAGCACCTATGCAGGAGGAAGAGAACTCGTGGAGCGCTTTCAAGAGCATTGAGGAAATGGTAAAGAAGACGAAGAACTCTTCAGGTAGCCCAAAGAGGTAGCTTTTCAGGTAGCTATTCAGGAAGCCCAAAGAGGAATCGAAAGAGTCATGCTTGAGTAATAACGCTTCACTCAAGTGAGAGAAGAATCCGGAGTTTCAACATTCATCGATGATCAAGAATCAAGGATGTGTTGTTTGCCAAGATGATGAAAATCAGATGGGTAGGAGACATAATGCGATTTAGGGACAACTGCTGAACTAGAGCCATTACGGAGTGAATTCCACAGGATGTCAAAAGAGTGCATGGTGTTCTACCTATGAGATGGTCAGACTTCTTCATCAAAAAACTTGAACGAACAGTTTGAGGCTCTTAGTGTTCCTGGAGTGAGCAGATGCCATTGGGCTAACACGCAACAGGGATGGGAGACATTACTGATACCTGCTCGAGCAAATCTATGAACGGGAAGATAAGTGATACTTGTTTCATATATATATACATATATATATGCCTATATATGCCTATATATACACATACATACATATATATGCATGTGTCTGTATATCCTGCGAATAAATGCAGTCATTCTATATCTGTCCTTTTCCCTCTGACTAATTTCACTCAGCATGATCTTCTCCAAGTCCATCCATTTGTAGGAAAATTTCATAATTTCGTGTTTCCTAACAGCTCCATTGTATGCCATTGTGTAGATGTACAAAGTTTCTTTATCCAGTCATCTGTTCTTGGACACTCTGGTTGTTTCCAGATTCTGGCTATTGTGAATAGTGCTGCTATGAAGATAAAAGTGCAGATAGTGTTTTTGCTGTGTGTTTTTTACTTCCCAGGGTACATTCCCTGGAGCAGTATGGCGGGGTCAAATGGGAGCTAAATTTCTAGTCTTTGGAGGAATGTCCATATTGTTTTCCAAGAAGGCTGTACCAGTCAACATTCCCACCAACAATGAATGAGTCCCCTTTTCCCCCGCATCCATGCCAGTTCTTGTTGTTCTTGCTTTTTTGGATATGTGCCAGTCTCTGTGGTGTGAGATGATACCTCATTGTTGTTTTCATTTGCATCTCCATGATGATTAGTGATGATGAGCATTTTTAATATGCCTTTTGGCCATTTGAATTTCTTTTTTGTCAAAGTTTGTTGATTTCTTCTCCCCAGTTTTTGCTGGGGTTGGCTGTTTTCTTCTTGTAAAGTTCCTCCAGTGCTTGATATACCAGGATATATTTTTTAAACAATGTATTGCAGGTAATATCTGTAATAGCATGTGGTTAATTTAACAATATTTTTTGTCAAATTATATTCTAGAGTACTTGTACAAATCAACATTTAAAACAGCTTATCAACCTTACCTCTCAACTAGCACTACCTATCATTTTAAAAATACTTATATTGATCAGATTTTTAAAATCTTAGTTATTTATTTTGGGGTTACACCAAACCATGCTCAGGACTTACTGCTGGCTCTGGATCACTCCTGGGGGTACCAGGGAACCATTTGTGACTCTGGGGATTAAACTTAGGATCAACCACATTCAAGACCAGCACTTTAACCCCTCTAACTCTCTCTCCAGGCCTTCCTTAGTTTGATAGTTTTGAAAATAAAAAGTTCTCTGCTGGCTTACTTTGTACTTTTGTGGTTGCCAGATTAGCTGAATGTATTACATCGCCTTAAAAACTCCTCCTCTATCCTTTTATCTTTTTTTGCATTGTGATAACAAGGGGAGGAGGTTCCTCACCAGGTCTTCCGACTACAGGAGCATCCTTGACCAAAAATCTGCCACAGCACTTTGAAATCACTGCCCTGTATATGTCAATGACATTCCTGCCACAGCCAGCCTTCCTATTAATGATGGAGTGGTGGGGGTACTAAGTAACCCATTTGTTTGACATGTAAAACTCCTTTGCCAGTTTAGTTTGTCTTAAGGACTCCCATGATTTTCTGAAAATGCCTTTGGATTACTTGGTGTACAAGGCATGTCTTTTCTTTTTTTTCATGTCTTTCAAGTGATGCTCCAGAGGCCCCGTGGACCTACCTGTGATTCTCAGCCAACTGAGCTTGCATTTCAATATAAGAGACCAAGAAATGCAATGTACAGGCCCCATGGTGCCTAGATGTAACTGAGCCATACTGGTGGTGCTTTTGTTTTATTTTTTTCTTTTTGGGGTCACACCCGGCAATACTTGGGGGTTTCTCCTGGCTCTGCACTCAGGAATTACTCCTGGTGGTGTTCAGAGGACCATATGGGATGCCGGGGATCGTACCCCGGTCGGCACGGGCCGGCCGCATGCAAGGCAAATGCCCTACCCCTGGACTATCGCTCCGGCCCCCATACTGGTGGTGTTTGAGGCCTTCAGGGTTACCATCAGCAGTGTTGGGACCTCCAGGGCCATACTTAGCAGTGCTTGGGAACACCAGAGCTACCCTTAGTAATTTTAGTGGAACTCCATGGTGTGAGGGATTGAACCTAAGTCAGCTTCCTGCCTAACGTGTCCTAATCACTGTACAATCTCTTGCTCCCTAACTGAATTTTTTAAAAAGCTATCAGAAAATCTATTATCTTTTTCTCCCATCTCAAAAGTCTATCAACTTGCTTGACTCTGGCCTTATTTCTTTCACAGAGGTGACTTCTCTAATGTTATAGATTGTGTTTTGCCCACACCTGCAGTTCACATACTGAAACCCTACTTCCTCAAGACTCTAAGTGTGGCCTTATAGAAATAGGGTTGTTGCCAATGTAATTAGGTAAGCTGAGTTTATGCTGGAGTAGTGTGGGCCTGTGATTTGATGACTGGCATCTCTAGAAGAATATCATGTGAAGATTTGGTTTCTTCTGGAGAGAAGACACAGTAACCTCATAAAAGCTGGAGAATATTGGGACTATCAGAAGCTAGTGGGAAAGTATGGAGCAAATTCTCCCTAGTACTTAATAAAAGAGCCAGCCCTTATATACATCTCTATTTGAACTCTCCTCCATTTGTATGGTCATAAATTTCTATCAATTTAGCAACTAAGTATGCAGAATTTTGTCGTATCATGTATCAGAGTCTAATATACCTAATAAAAATTTCACGCTTTTTAATTATTTTGTCTTATTTTTTAAATATATGTACCCAGATAAGCTTTATAAGAGTCTTATTTGTTTTTTCACTGCCAAAGGTTGAACCTGGGGCCTCAAACATGCAGGTAAGTGCTCTGCTGTTGAGCTGCATTCCTGGCTCCTTTTACATATGGAAATTAATCTTTATTACATACCTGCAAATGTTCTACTAGCTTATGTGCATTTAAACTTTGCTTATATCATTTCATATAATTTTAGTTAACAAGTAATATAAACTCTTATTGCTCCAATAATTAATATTCTCATTGTTCCGTGAATATGTTTTTCTTCCTCACCTTCTCTTCTTTTCTTTCCTTTCCTTCATCCTTTCCCTTCTCCCTTCTCTCTGCTCACTTAGTCCCATTATTTTTCTTTCCTTCAAACTTTTTCTCTGCATTCAAGGCCTTTTTAACTGTGCAAATGGTAGATATTTTTATAGCTTTTGTTTTGTGCCCACATCTCATTGGTGCTCAGGGTTTGCTCCTGGCTCTGTCTCAGCAATCATTGCTGCTGGGGTTAGTGGGCAAATTGCAGGTGGGTAGCGCAAGACAAACACCTTAGTCTCTGTACTATCTCTCCGTCCCCATTTTTCATGATAATAAGGTTTGGACTTCATATTTAGCTCTTAAGAAAATTAAGGACCCAGTTAGTGTGGCAGAGAAATGTGAATTCTATGGTATTACAGTTTTTTTAATTAAAAATAATGTTTGACTACTCTTTCATATATATTAGTTCACTGACATTTTCAAACTTATTTTCAAGCATGCTAATATAAAGAAAAATGGTGTTGGAACTTTTATTGGCTATGTTCTAAACAAATAACTCAGTTAGTCAATAATTAATATGATTATAACATTTGGTTTTGCCATCTGAGAATATTATCTCTGTAATTATTTAATAATTTGTTTACATCCTTCAGAAAATATTTGCTATTTTATTTACCGAGATCTCTTGCACAAATTACTAATATTACATTTAAATGTTTTATGGATCTAACTTTGATAAACATTGCCGTTTTCATGAATGTCCTAAACAATATGAAGAAGAGCTTATTTTTTTGCTATGATACAAACACTTTACTAAAGCTGATAATTGTTTTCGATTTTCGAGCCTCAGAACATTATTTGAATATTTTTTTTGGTGGTAAATCTTATAGAAACATTGATGTGAGATACTAAAAACTTTCATAGCATCCAATTTTCCTCACCTTTTTTTTTTCAGTAGATGACCTGCCAGGAAGCCCCAGAACCACTTTTTTTGAGCGCTATGAAAGAAAAATCCTAAATAGCACGACTCATCACCTGAATATTCTTAAATCAAGATATGACAGATCAGCACATAGAAATGATGGTGACATTTGTGAATCATCATAGTGACAATGTAACAGCAACCTTTTATTGAGGTCCAGGCACTGTATTAGTTACTTTACATGGACTATCTCACTTTATTCTTACAACAATCATTTGAAATACAGTTGTTCAAGATTACTGACAGATGTTTTCAACTGAAATATCTATCCTTTTCTCATTTCATCTGGCAGTTCCTCTTAAAACCCAGTATTGTTTAAAAGCAGAAGGGATTTATTAGGGTCCATGTTGTCCTTGGTTACCAAAGTTTTAGTTTATTATTAACAGTGGAAAATTTTTGTCTAGCCTGTTGCTGAGAATAGATTTCTCATCAGTACCTACACACACACATACACACACACACACTCACACACACACATAAAAGTTTAATACCACTTGAAAGGTATAACTGATTAGACATGAATATTTGGTAAAAAAAGAGTTGAAATTGAATTTTTACGTCTTTTGAACCTTTGAAATGCTCTACATTGGAAACAAGAAAAAAGCATGGTGTGTTGGGCCTTAACACGTGGTAGCTACCATCTTGGCCTAGGATTCTATCTCTGGGGTCCAGACAAGAATCCAAGACGGGTTTTCCTATTGCTCATTTAAATACCCAGAACAAGTGTCAGTAAAGCCTCTTGGAACTTTGCTGCATCTTTCTGCACCCACCGGCCGATCCCCTAAGGCAGAAAGGGATTCTTATACTCTGCTCCTGGACTTTGTGGGGTGCCTAGCTGCACCCCAAAAGTTCATTAACTCTGCCAAACTTGCTTTTCTCCTTCCTCCTATACGTCCTCCTCTTTAGACACCTGAATGTTCTCTTGAACACAGCTTCCTCACTTTAGACCCTTACATGGAACAAGCCTATCCTAGGCTGAAATGCTCTTTTCCTGAGATTTCTTGACCTTTTCTTTTTTATTATTATTATTATTATTATTATTATTATTATTATTATTTTTTTTGGGTCACACCCGGCAATGCTCAGGGGTTACTCCTGGCTCTGCACTCAGGAATTACTCCTGGCGGTGCTCGGGGGACCATATGGGATGCCGGGGATCGAACCCGGGCCGGCACAGGCCGGCCGCGTGCAAGGACAACGCCCTACCCGCTGGGCTATCTCTCCGGCCCTCAACCTTTTCTTTTAATTCATTTCTGCTCAAATAACACATACCAGAAAGTTCATATAGGACATCTATTCATAATCTATTTCCTTATTGGCTTTATTTTCCTTCCTGTAATTTATGGCAAGAGGTCACCACATGTATACTTTTTATTTTTTACATTTCTCTAGAATTCTTTATCCACAAGAATAGAAACTTTATAAACCTTATTTTCTTCATAAAGGGGTCTAAAATAATTCTAAAAAAGTATAAGTAGCCCTTAGCACTAATAGTTTAATAACACATATTTGCCCATGAGTAAACTATTTAATGAATGAACTATATTGAGATTGTATTCAGATACTAAGGCTTTTTTTTATGCATTGAGGTGAACTATCTAAACAATAATTTTATTTTGAGCTTATAATTTATTCTGCACTACATGATTTAAATTTATCTATTCTAGCTTTTTAATCTTTTGACTCAGAACTGTAGACTGTACTTTTATTTATGTTTGTTTATACCCTTTTTCTATTTTTTAAGTATTTTATTATACCACTGTGAGATAGATAATTATAAAGATATACAATTAAAAAGTTCATATTTGGGTTTTGGTCATGCAGTGTTCCAGCACCCACCCCTCCACCAGTGCCCATCTCCCACCACCAACATCCCCGGTTCCCTCCCCCTCCCCAGCACTCCTCCATGGCAGGTCCTTTATTTCATTCCATTTCTCTCTCTTTCTCTTTTCCTTCCCTTCCAGACTATGGATTACAGAACATACATTAAAGGGTTGTCGTATGTATGTTTTTGCCTGTATTTAATGCTCAGTTCTAGGTTGGTATTAGTACGTTTGACAATTGTTAGCACACTGTTCCATTTTCTGTCTTACCTAGCCTCTGACTCCCACATATTTGTGATAATTTCCACCTTTGACAAGACCTCCTGATCCATGCTTCACTTGACCTTGGATATTGGTATCATAATATGTTTATACCCTTTTTCATCTGAACATCCTTCTCTAAAAGATAAGCTGAAATCTGAGTACTTCTACTTGATTCTGATATACTTTAATGTGAGTTCACATGATCAACTAGCAGGCTCTGCATCCTCTATACACTTCTTTTAAAAAGGCAATAAAAGAATAGTTTTCCTCTTTTTTAAAAGTCTATCCTCTTCAGGATCTGCTAGTTCAAGTATATGTAAAATGGAATAAGAATTGTATAAAATGTTTTATGACTAGTGATATGCTATGGAGATTCTAATACTTTCAGAAAATAGAAATTATCACAGTTTGAGGAATTAGTAAAGGTCTGTGTAAAATGCATGCCGAATTTTAGTCTTCTTAATATCTGTTTAAGAGTAAAATAATGAAGTCTTTCCATATTCATTTTAGAAATAGTGTGTTTTATAGCTACACAAGTAAAAAGTTTTATAGCTACACAAGTAAAAAGACTTAATATAACTTGGTGTTGGTAATTCTTCCAGAGAGCAATCTTTTTTTTTTTTGCTTTTTTTTTGGGTTACACCTGGCAATACTCAGGGGTTTCTCCTGGCTCTGCACTCAGGAATCACTCCTGGCGGTTCTCAGGGGACCATATGGGATGCCGGGACTTGAACCCTGGCCAGCATGGGCCAGCCGCGTGCAAGGCAAATGCCCTACCGGCTGGGCTATCGCTCCGGCTCAAGAGAGAGCATTCTTAACTGTGTTTGTTTTATTATCAGTCAAAAAAAAAAATTGAAGTCCAAGCAAGGTCAAGGGCAGTGGCAAGTGTGCTCAAACTAATGTTCCAGGTAGCAGACAGCTTTACACATTTTCTTGAAGGTCAGTAACATTACAACAGCAAGCTTAATCTAACTATCTTGAGATATTAA
Source organism: Cryptotis parvus (assembly GCA_021461705.1). Taxonomy (NCBI): domain Eukaryota; kingdom Metazoa; phylum Chordata; class Mammalia; order Eulipotyphla; family Soricidae; genus Cryptotis; species Cryptotis parvus. Next base: position 37,063 of record JAJIBD010006125.1, read on the forward strand.
TGATTTTTCTACTGTCCTAAACCAGAGACCCAGGAACAATTTTCTTAAAATAATTTTCTGTAAAAAGTACAGAATCACTAAGTGTATAGTGCGTGTATGTGTGCTGCAAAATGTGTGCATATTTTGATCATGTGAGCCCATTACTATAAAGGAAGGGGCATGATCATTTACTGTAATAAAATAGTATTTTTATTTCTTATTTTACACATCAGTGAGTCTTCAGAGACCTTAATAAGTTCACTGTGACTCTAGAAACCAAGGATAAAATATGGCTTTTCCATTGGACAATTAATTAGAATCACTTCTTAGATCCAGTAGCATGTCAATTCCTAGTATACAGGAAGGACTTTAGGGGAAAGGATATCATGGACACCCCTGAGAATTTTTTTTCATGGAGATAGTCTAACCAATTGGTAAAGTTAGTTGATAGGTGGCAAATATTAGGGAGCATGAAAATTATACCACATGGCTGTTTTACTTTTCCAACAACTGTGCAGTTGGCCTGACCTAACTCTCATTTCCTGTTTCCATAATGGATTTTAGTCCCAATTCTTCCACATCTGTACCCAGACATATCTTATTCTTCAGCCCGTCTACCCATCTGGGCTCTGGAGTGACCTCATTCTTGAGAAGATGCCTGCAAGCTGTGATCAAGATGGACAGCCCCTGACAAATGGGTGCATGTGCCCCAAGTGCACAGCTGGAAGGATGCTCTGGCCACTCTTGGCTCATTGTGAACAGCAGGGCTTTGCAAAAGGTTTTGAACATATGTTTGTCTGGATAGTTTCAAAGCCCGTGCACAGATCTATTTTAAGTATTTAACCTTATTTGAGGATGTCTGAGACTTCTTGATGTTATTCCTGTGATTTATAGAAAGAGAAAATATCTTAGACATATTTGAACAGAATGATTTAAAGACCAATGACAATTCACTCATTTCATGTTTTCTTTAGTTTGGGGACACTATGTATAGAGAACTTTGCTCTCAGTTTTGCCCTATGTGACAATCCTTTGGTCATGGATTAATTTGACATTATTATTATTATTATTATTATTAAAATGATAGATAATATGTGGTTCAGAGTGATAGTACAAGTGGGAAGGGTATTTGCCTTGCAGGCTGACGATCCAGGCTATATACCTGGCACCACATGTGGTTGCATGAACTTTACCAGGAGTGATCCCTGAGCACAGAATCAGGAGTAAGTCCTGTGTATCACCAGTTGTGGCCCCAAAACAAAAAAATATTGATACAGATCATTGAATTCTTAGAAACTCTTCCACTAGGCACACATTCTAGTTAAGTAACTATTTTATTACATAGTGGCGTTATTATAATACTGACATATCTAGTTTTTAGCTACATGCTCTATCACAGGGTTTAGTGTTTAAATTTACAATGTTTATTTATCTATATTTATTCCTTATAATATATTATTAAGCATCTCATTCACTCCTGTTATTCAGATATGGCGTTTTAAATTTAAGTGGCTGAAGAATGTGGTGAGAACATGGTACAAAGATGGCCAGGATTTGCAAACAAGTCTTTCTGAGTAAATTGCTAGATGAAACTACAGAACTCAACATTTTAAGCATGATGTTTCTGCACTTCAGGTGTTAATTTTTTGACTTTCTGATAAGAATGAGACTTCTTAGAGATGTAACATGAAAAATAAAGCTTTGGCCCTGACAAATCAACCAGTCATAACTGGGAAGTGTTGGTGTCTTGGCAAAGGTTAAATCCCAGATCTATTTTATAGGTATGATTTGGTGATAGGTATAGTCACCTGTGAATAGTTTATTCATTTAAAAATGAACAAATAGAACTTTATTCAGTGAATATTTACTGAGGACCATGATCCAGTAGCCCAACCAGGAATTTATGTATGCCTTAATAGTCTGCAGCAACATAGGGAGAAATAATAGATTTTTCTGATTAAAACAGAAACAATAAATTGATCTTATTAAAATAATTAATTAGAATTATGTGACACAAACAACTTGTTGGACAATTACTTAATTTTTTTTCTGTCTCTCTGTATATGAAAGTGGAGAGCAAAATGTATGAGCAATTTCTACATAAGGAAGCACAGCCTCTTTGCTGTTAAGGGTCTATTTTTCTTCTAAGGAGGAAGGCCAATGCTACTTTCAACATGTGAAGAGATCAACAGAATATTTGTTGTCTTGAAAAAAAGTAGGTCACTTCTCAATATTTGAAAAATTCAAATTTTAATAGTGCTTGCAGATCTGAAAGTTTTAATTTTATTCAATATTTAATGAGTGAATAAGATGAAATCATATAAAATATTATAATGTCACTTGTCTTCCCATTGTTCATAGATTTGCTCAAGCGGACATCAGTAACGTCTCCATTCACTGGGAATGAGGTCCATTATTGTTACTGTTTCTGGCATATCAATACATCACAGATAGCTTGCCAGGTTCTGCTGTGGCTCTGGGTTCATCCCAAGTTGTCCAATCTTTACATTTTGTAAATCATTGTGATTTCCCAGACAGTCTCCCTCCAATCTGTCCAATAGACCTTGAAAATTGTAACTTTGCAACAATGCATTCTAATCAATAATAATCATTTTTCTTTTTCTTGGAGTTGCAATCCCTTTGTTTTCCAGGGAGGTATATAAAAAGAAGGGTTCACAAGTTTTATCAACCAAGTTGTGCTTTAGCAAGTGAGCAGATTAATGAAACTTTGGTATATCCAGACAGTGTACTATTAACTCTGTACTAAAAATAACTAATCTATTAAGCTATGAAAAGACCTGGAAGAAACTTAAATGCATTTTATCAAGTGAAAGAAGACTCTGAAAAGTCTGAATGCTTCCAACTATGTGACATTCTGAAAAAGTCAAAATTGCAGATCTAGGGAGCCAGGGATAGCTCAATGGCAGAGCATGTGCCTTGCAAGGGTGAAGCTGAAGGTCCCTCTCTAGGTACCATTCCCTCGTAGAGTGCTAATAGTATCAGAGCTATTCTAGTTCACAGGCACCATGACATTTTAATGATACAAGCAAGCTTACTGCAACTAAGAATATGTAATCCCCAGCTATCAGAACAACATCAGCAAAACAGAATGTAGGGTCTCCTAGGCCAAAGTAAAGTAAGGGGTGGATAGATAGAGCACTGAGGATTTACGGGGCAGTGAGACTACTCTGTCTGATAATACAAAGATGGATATATGTCATTATCCATCTGTCTCAACCCATACCATTCGTGAGCATACCACTAGTCTTGTGGTGGTATGTTCACCACCACAAGAATAAACACTAAGTTTAAATATTATTTTTTGAGTGTTGACGATGTGTAAATGTAGAATGAAATGTATCATTCTGGTCAAGTTGATAATGGGGAAGGGTGTGTACATGTCAATGCAGGGAAGAACTGGGGAGATCTCTTACAGCTCAATTTTGTTGTTAACCTAAAATTACTCTTAATAAATAAGGATCTATTATAAAAGAAAAAGATAATTTTAGACAATACCTGTCATTTCATATTTCACTTAGGCAGAGCTTAAGAGGATAAAAAAATTTGAATCCATGTGAAGTTTTTGATTGCTAAACTCAAATAGGACTTAGTAGATTAAGATTTCAGGAATATTGTCACACCCACAGTGACAATGTGTAGACCAAACTTCAGCCCAAAAGCAATTGGAGCTGTCAGGGACATTAGAGCTTATTAGTTGAATTTCTGTAGAGAAACACTTGCAGCCACAGTTCAGCATTTCAAAGTTCTTAGAAAAATCATCTCATTGATGTTGGGATGTTTCACTCAAGCTGAGAGCCTGAAGTCTTTAACCGAAAGGCGAGCATATGGGTTTTATTTCCTGTGCTTTCTAGAGGGTGTAGCTTTTCTATTTTTTAAAATGACAATGGTGAGGAAAAAGAAGGGGGAAAATCCATTCACCTATGACTATATTAAATCACCCACCAATTGTTTATTCCAAAGCACAGCAATTCATATTTTAAGAAGTTTTTATCATATGAAAAGGAAGTCCTTCCTGGGGGATTAACCAGTGGATCTGGGTAAAATATTATATTCTTGCCTTTGATTGTGTGTGAATCACCTTTTGCTAGATATTAATATTATTTTTCCACTGTGTTCTTAAAGATTAGCCTTAGGGAATTTAAATAATTAGGCATAAAATCTCTTGCATTATATTTATCAATCACATCTTGGTCTTCAGCCCATGGAAGGGCTGCTGTTAGCTGTGAGAAAGGCACACTCAGCAGAAGGGACGGGGCATTGTCTTCCTCACCCGCTCTGAGGGCTTGTTGTCAGGATGACTGAAGGAGTGTCCAGAGTAAGCACTTTCACAAACAATCTAGTCATTCTACCAGGATTCAGCGCTTGTGTACCATTCTCTCTGAAGTCCTTGTTGCAGGCAAACTGAAGTCCTCATGAGGAAGGAGGGACAAAAGAAAATGAGACCCTAGAGGTCCACTATTCTGGGAGAAATTCAGGAATTCTGTACTCAAGGCTCCAAGGAAAGATGAGGATAAATGATGATATTTGTATTGGTGAAAATTTTCAAAGGCCAAGGTAGTTTACAATTTCAGCTTGTGGGTATCAGCAGGGATTTGAAAAACAATACTGATGGGATGAGTGTGTGTGTGTGTGTGTGTGTGTGAGAGAGAGAGAGAGAGAGAAAGAGAGAGAAATAGAGAGACAGAGAGAGATGGAGAGAAAAAGAGAGAGACAGACATAAAGAGAAATCACTTCCACTTCACTTGTCTTCATGTTGTTCATCGATTTGCACTAGCAGGAGCCAGTAATGTCTCTATTCGTTGAGAATTAGGTCCACTATTGTTACTGTTTTTGGCATAACGAATACACCATGGGTAGCTTGCCAGGCTCTGCTATGTATCTGGATTCACCCTAGGGGCCTAGTATTTTTCTATGTCAAGCCATCAACAACTCAGGACCCAAGGGGCAGAGCCCTGGGTCTAGACAAGCCTATCTCCTGTCTGCCACCTGCCAATGCAGCCGGGCACTGCAGCCACACCTGCAACACTCAAGGGGCGGTGGTAGACATAAAGAGAAATAGAGTAAAAATTTAGGAAACTGACTGTCTTAATTAAACTAAAAACTAGTGAATCCTAAGTCTTCAATCTGGACATTAGTCTGGATCCCAGGAAGAAGCTTATCCTGGTGATGTTATGTTGAAGTAAAGGGTGGATGCCAGCAGAATTTTTCTTTCTTGAGATGAGCCTTGAAGATCTTTTTTTTTTTTTTTTTTTTTTTGCTTTTTGGGTCACACCCAGCGATGCTCAGGGAGTTTTTCCTGGCTCTGCACTCAGGGAATTACTCCTGGCGGTGCTCAGGGGACCATATGGGATGCTGGGGATCGAACCGGACTGGCATAGGCTAGCCGTGCAAGGCAAACGCCCCACCCGCTGGGTTATCGCTCCGGCCCCTGCCTTGAAGATCTTTAACTGTTTGAATAGTGCCTATCCTCATATTGGAAGGCATATGATTTACTCAAATTCTACTAATTTAACAGTTAAGCACATTTAAAACACCTTTTGTTACTCTGAAAATACATAATAATATTTTACTAACTATCTAATAATCATAGCCATTCCAAGTTGACACATATTCAATACAATAGATTACTTTGTTCACTAGTAAGACTAAACATTACACATTTGGATCATGTCAAATCTATTATGTTTTGAGTGGATAGACCAAAGAAAGACCATAATAGCCATATATGTCATAACCTTTAATAAAAAGTATAAAAACATCATCTCAAAAAAATTAGAAATCATTACTGGTTTGTACATAGAGCTCCACTTCCTGGAATTGCAAGGATTCTAGGCATTACCAGACACAATAACCAAGCACTAAGTCGGGAGTGGTTCCTGAGCACCAATGGGTATTGTCCAAAGTAAAAATTTAGAAAACAAAACCAAGATTTCAAAAAAATAAATAATCATTATTTTGGGGTGTTCTGTCATAAATACTTGAGTCTTCATAAAATCTGTGAGTAGGTAGAGATATGGTATAAGGGTCCCCACACTGCCTATGGTTCCCTGAATCCTATCTGACACTGTGTGTTCTTAGGTGCTAGCAATTTATTTTTATTCAATTTGGATTAAGGCCATATGCACAAAGTTTCCTCTGGAGAGTTTAGCAGAAAAAAAGGAAGTGGTATTCTTACCTGGCAGGGGAGATACTACTATCATGAAGGTGGTTTCCCAGGGGGAAGCTTATCTATGGCACTCGGATGTGCTGAACCCTGCGATTTTCCCAAATGTGGGAAGCTGGACTGCATACTTTGTGGTAGAGGGGTCTGTGTTTGTGCTCTTTCTTGAAAAGAAAAAAAAAGAAAAGGGGGAGTGGCATTACAATATGCATCCAAGTAACCTAACAGAATTCAGATGAATAGTGTTGGAGTCTTGACGTTTTATGAATTTGTGTAGCTATATCAAGCTAAAGGAATTCTGTTATAGAAACACTTTTTAACATAACAGTAATGATAGGATCTCTGTAGTGAAGATCAATGTTTATTTTGTTTCATTCTTGAGATCTCACTAACAGTTAAAATATGTTAGTACAGGGCCGGAACGATAGCCCAGCAGGTAGAGCGTTTGCCTTGCACGCGGTAGGCCTGTGCCGCCTGGGTTTAATCTCCGGCATCCCATATGGTCCCCAGAGCACTGCCAGGGAGTAATTCCTGAGTGCAGAGCCAGGAGAAACCCCTGAGCACCGCAGGTGTGACCCAAAAAGCAAAAAGCAAAATAAATATGTTAGTACAGACACAGTGCCATTGCAAGTCAACCACTCCAGGGGCTGCAGAGATAGCACAGTAGGTAGGGTGTTTGCCTTTGCACACAACCAACACGGATTACATCTCCGGCATCCCACATGGTCCCCCAAGCACTGCCTGGAGTAATTCCTGAGAGCAGAGCCAGGAGTAACACCTGAGTGTCACTGGGTGTGACCCAAAAAAGCAAAAATAAACAAATAAATAAATAAATAAATAAATAAATAAATAAATAAATAAAAAGAAAGTCAACCACTCCAACAGGCCTTAGATTTTCTATAATGCAGTCCCAGAGGTTTTTGTGAACTATGAGGGCATGATTAAAGTTATACGAAAACTTTTATAAGATATTTAGGTTTAAGTGATTTCTTGATTTACCATCTTAGTATTGAATGTCTCAGCTTTCGCTTACCTTATTTTTAAAACTGAAACAATTTCTGCATGTAGTTTGCATGTCAACCTCAACTATTCGCTTTTCTTTTTTTCTTTCTGCAAATTACTGTCTGCGAGTATTACACTCATTGGTTTACATTTCCTGAGGCTTTGATTGAAAAAGAGATTTCAAATGAAGGGAATGGACAATGTCCAATGAAAACAAATCCTTTGCCTCAACAGAAGTGAGGTTACTAAATGAGTGGGGACAGAGCAGAGAGGAAAGTGTTTGATGAAAGAAACAGAGGGAATGTGATGGAGGATTTTTGGCATGTTGGTGATAGTGTTGGTATAGTAACTTTCAAAATATGTAAACATCAACACTATTATAAACCATGTTATTTTAATAGAAATAAAATAAATATACCTCAAAAAGAGAGAGTGGGGCAGATAGAGATGTGGCTTACACAGGTTGATCCCTGGCACCCAATCTGGTCCCCTGAGTCCAGCAAGTGTGAGCTCTAAGAGCAAAGCCAGGAGTAATTCCTGAGCACCACTAGGTGTGGCACAATCCCTTCTGTCCCCTCAAAAAAAAGTGCTATAAAAATGCTCCAACATGCTTTCCTGACAATAGAATCCTAAGAGAACACCTTCTAGACAGATAGCTTATGTTAGAAACCCCATATAACAATTTTTATTTGTTAGGTTGTTTTTAAACTTTAATATGGAAATATAATGAATAGCCATGAATGATTTTATGCTAGCTAGGTTGGTTTAGATTCTGGAGTTCATTATTAAGAGTGAAAAATCAGAAAATCTAGTAGAGATCAGCACAGGGTTAGGGAATCATGGTTATTTACTAGTGTTTTAGTGGCTTCACTTAGCACAGAGATGAGCTATAGACAATTCAATTATAGCTTCATGACACAATGATTTATTTGATTGGTTGACTGATAAATTATATATCTGTGAGATAATTAGAAACAAACTCTATTGCAGGTGGGTTATATAATCATGGTAGGAAAAAGACTTGTAGAAACTATAAATCTTTACTTTTAATCTATAAAATATAAAAAGGTTAAGAACAAAAATGTGTAGCCAAGGTTTGGTAAAGAATCAGACACATATAAGATTACTATTCTATTACGATCTATCTATCTATCTATCTATCTATCTATCTATCTATCTATCTATCTATCTATCTATCTATCTATCTATCTATCTATCTATCTATCTATCTATCTATCTATCTATCTATCTATCTATCTATCTATCTATCTATCTATCTATCTATCTATCATCCTCTATATCTCTCTATCTCTCTGTCTCTGTCTCTCTCTCTCTCTCTAGCTAGCTAGCAAGCTAACTATCATCTATCCATCTCTCTAAGTCTGAGGGCTCTTGAAAGTGTTAAAATAATCAGAAATATGACCCCATTTTTTTGGCTATTAGTCCTTGAGGCCTCCATAGTGGAATCTGTATTTTTAAGTACTGCATTTTCAGTTCTTTTTGTACCAATGAATAATTTTTTGACTTTCACAACCTTTATTTTGTTATTTAGTCTTAGAGAACAATAATTTTTGTTAATTTATTAAATAATCCAATAAAGTTATATCTATGGACCTATTAAGGGTTAGTCTTGCGTGTTGGCAAGAACTATAAAGGGTAGAATGTGGGAGTGTATATGTGTGTGATTTGTGTGTTTAAATCTGTTTCTGCCATGAATTGCTCTGCATGATGACACAGTCATTGTTATTTGCAGAAAACTTTATATTTTGTTAGGTCAAGAAGTCTGTAATTCTCCAAGTGACCCTTGAACCTTTTTTATGTAGCAAACTACAAAAGTAGTTGAATTGAACTTTGGTGTCTACAAGTTGGAAAATAATAACTTTCCCATCTCTTCTGTAAGTGACTCGTGCCATGTGATGGATGCAGACCCTTCCCTCACAAGGGTTTCCTGTTATTATACACTTGCAGCAAATAAGGTTAGAACCTTTAAAATATAGCATTTAGTAATGTGCTGGAAATAGCTTCTTCCCCATTCCTTTAAAGGTCACTGCATTTGCTTTCCTGGCGTCCTTCAAGCCTCTGCAGAGTGGATCATGCTTGCCTTTTGCCTTCAATTTTCCCAAGTTTGAGTAAAATGGAAGAATCTTTCACATAAAGTGAGATGCTGCTGCTGACGGTGGTGGTGGTGGTGATGATGAGCTGTGATGAAGATGATGTGTATATGTGCTCACAAGCTTGAATACATAAATAATTTGTCAAAATAATTTTAATATTGGTGTTATACTACTTTTTCCATTGGAGGTAAGTTTAGATTTCTAATCGTTAGTGCCATAAAAGTTTATAGCTGTGAAACCAGTGCAACAGCAAATAAAGTAAAACAAAACTCAGAAGAAAACAGTCAATTTTTAGTTTTGCCTACAACTCCATGAAACATACTTCATTCACCATGGTATCTTATTCAAATTCTTATCAGATTAAATCAGCATCAACCCACAAGTTTTGCTTGTTCCAAAGGGGACGAGGGAATGGACACATTTATTCATTGATAGAAAGCAAATATACATACATATATATATATATATATATATATATATATATATATATATATATATATATAATACAGTCCTGCTGTCAAAATAAGGAGTAGAGTGACAGATTAATGTGAGTCCATTTCAGGGGCTGGAGTGATGATACTACAGCAGGGAGAGTGTTTGCCTTGCAAACTACCAACATGGATTCAAATCCTGGCATCCCATATAGTCCCCTGAGCACCATCAGGAGTAATTCCTGAGTGCAGAGCCAGGAGTAATCCTTGAACATTTCCAGATGTGACCCCAAAAACTCAATAAATAAAAATGTAAATAAATAAATAAATAGAATGAGTTCATTTCAAATGAATTGTACTAATTAAGACAAGGCTGGCCAAAAAATCACTGTTTTTTTAAATCACAGCTTATTTTATCTTTCTATAAATATTACTGTCCTTTGCTAGCATCAAATATCTTAAGATTATCTTCAAATATCTTCAGAAACTGCCAGCACCAGTATCTTCAAATTCCTCACATCATAATCATTAGCAAGATTGTTAGCGTCTTCCTCATATTTGTACTCAATATTCCTAGTTTCTGGTTCTTTTTAAGAATTAACTAAGGATTTAAAATGAGTTTTATTTACTGAATACTGCACTCTTCATTTATTTCTGAACAAATTCTGATTTCCCTTTTCTATTATTAAAATTTTTAACTAGGAATATAAGCTCAAGAACTGAATTTTCTTTCTCCCTCCAGAGCCATTTTTTTCTGAATTTTTAAAGTCACCTAATGAATATAAATACTTTTTAGAATACTTTTATTTTGACTATCTTTTTTGTTGTTCATCATTTTAAATTTGCACTTTCTTGATTCAACTAGAATGCAAGGGTCCTAAAGGCAAAGGCATGTTTTATAAATTGATACAAATATATTTTGTATAAATTTTGATTAGTGCCTTACATGTGGCATTATATAGCATGATGTAAATATTTATTACTATTTATTAATACATTGCAATTTTATAGGGAAGTTAGAAAATTTATTCACTGTCAAAATCCTCTTACATTTAATGATAATTATGCCAGGTAAGTTTTTATATAAATATTATACCTTATGCATTTATAACAAAAAAAAATCATGGGCTCATGGTAATCAAGAAAATTGAAATTCATGGTAAGTGAAGAGGATTCCTCAAAGTTAGAAGTAATTTTCCTGACATCCAAAGTGTTCTCAAGATGTAAATTTGGTCAAGTTTGCTAAAGATTAGAGAAAATGCCATGAAACTATAAATGTAATTCACAAAGAATTAAATCAGCAACACAGAGGGCGTGGGATTATAGTAGAAGAGACTGGTGAACCCCACTGAAAAGTGGAGACAAGGATTTGCATTTGAACTGCACAGGTGCACAGATTACAGAATCATCCTTAGGATGTTTTGACGAAAAAAAAAGTCTTTCCTACAGCACAAAAAGTTGTCTTAGTGACAATAAAAAGTAAACAAGTTTTTGTAATGCACGGGTAGAATAACCTGAATCTCACTCAGAAGAGACCTGAGAAGAGAAAGAAATGAATGTTAGCAGAGAGACCTGTAGTGACCTGCAGTCTGATCAGTATTAGAGTCAGAGGAAGGAAATAGGAGATGGCAATGTCAATTTTTAGGACCTCAAAGGATTAATGCAAGTAAGAGGGGGTAAGGAGTGATTTACATATCACTTGATCACTTGAATCCCATTATTCATCGATTTAATCTAGCGGGCTCCAGTAACATTTCCATTGGACCCTATCACGTGCCAATGTAGCCCATTGGCATCTGGTTGATTCAGGAATATGAAGAGCCTCAAACCGTTCCTTCAGGGTCTTTACAAGGAAGTCTGACCATATTGTAGGTGGGTGGACACGTGATCTTTTGACATCCCTTGGGATCCAGTCGGTAATGGCTCTAGTCCAGCGGTTGTCTCCAAATCGCATTATATGTCCAGCCCATCGCATTACATGTCCAGTGATTTACATAAGCCCTTTTTAATTAACAGAGGAGGGCAGGAAAGTCATTCTCTCTCCTTTGTCCAAAGAACTCATTTTATTTGGGACTGGAGGGGACCATCACACCAAACTGTGCTCAGGACTTACTCCTTGCTCTGTGCTCCGGATCAGTCTCAGTGGTGTTCAGGGGACCATATGTGATGCTGGGGATTGAATCCACATGGTTACATACAAGGCAAGAGCACTACTTGCTATACTGTCTCTGACTGAGAAGTCTGCTTAAGCACAAGGTCACAAATGATGATGATAAGGTTTAAAGTTACATAGATTTGAGGATAATGAGTTCATATCTCATTAGCCTTTTAGCAGAGATTTGAAGCCTAAAGTGAGACTGGAAATCAGGACCACTCAGTGCCACTCTAGACATGACTTTTATCACTTATTCTTTAAGTCTTAAACTTTATTGAAACAGCGCTGGTTTATAGTATTATATGAATTTCAGACATGCAACGTTAACTTTGACATCTGTATGTGCTACAGTATGATGCTCAACAAAGGTCTAGTTTTCATCTGCCACCATGCAATTAACTTCCTTAACTCAATTTGACAATCCTCAAGTGATCTCCTTTTTTTTTCAAAAATCTAGCATTTGGTTTCTTTTATACTATGTTAATTTGTCTTTTAAAAAATGTTCATGAATGAACTAAATCACACAGTATTTGTTTTCCAAAGTTCATCTATGTTGTTGCAAACAGGAAGATTTCAAGTTACTAACTTTCTCTGCACTTTTGAAAGCAAGAGTAGCAGAGGAGATACTCTTCCAGCAAACTTTCATATCTTTTCTGTATTTATACTAAATTTCACACAACATTGCCTGAGATTTGATATCAAGGTGTTTTTGAAATATACTTCTGTGGATTCTGCCAGATAGCTGCACAAAACCCCCCAGAATCAGAGCACTTCTCGTCCAGAATCTGTGTTTTATAATATTTATTGATTGGCATAACATTTTGCTCCAAATATGTTTATTTCAAGATTATTTGTAGTTAACTTTGCTGCAAATGAGTTATTTCGTATATGAAAAAATATGACAAAGATGTGGGTACTATTGGCAGGCAAGGAGGAAAGCAAACATTGAAGGGAAAACCATATTCTTAGTCTATTTTATTTATGTGGGAATATCAGGAGGCTAAAATGAAGTAAGTTGATCAACAAAACATACAGAAATATTTTTAGGTCTTTAAAAATGAGAGTATGTGTTGCAGGACACCTAAAAGCCTAGGCCTCTGCATCTGCCCTGGATTGCCTCCTGCAGGTCACTTCATAGATAGGGGGAGGGGGTAGTCTGAATGTGGCAGTCTTATCTGACCATGTATTCTTTACTGGCTGGTATAAATATTCTCTCATGCTACCACAATCATCGTGGGACTAGCTAGATCTTACCAGCATATTTGCCTGGCCACGTTGGATCTCTAAGTAATTAGACCAGAGAGAAATGCTGTTTGCCTCCAAGCAAGCAAGCATGGCTCCCTGATAACTCAAAGGCAATTAAAACACAAAACTACCGTGAAGTAGACGAGACTCTTGTGAAGGTTTGGAGAAATATTTAACTGGCATTAGTATTAGTCTTTGGTACAGAGACATGCCATCTCAGAAACCCCCTTCTCTACCCTATAAAGGCAATTCCAGGGCATATCTTGGCTCAAGACATTAGGTGAGGTGCTGAGAGAAATTACCTGAGGGCATTTGATCCTTCCTACCAGGGCAAGTTCACTGTATCACTGTCTTCCCATTCATCATCGATTTGCTCGAGCGGGCCCCAGTAACATCTCCATATGTCCTGTCTCATGCTAGTAGAGCCCAAGGGCATCTGCTTGCTCCAGGAACATAAAGAGCCTCAATCCATTCCAGAATGAGGTCTATAATTGTTACTGGTATTTGGCATATCAAATACAACACGGGTAGCTTGCCAGGCTCTGCCGTGCGGATGGCATACTCTTGTAGTCATCTCTAAGTCCAGCATTTATTGATGAACTGCGCCGCCACTTGCGGCCTCACGAGCCGGGCTGTGATAGGTTGGTCTGCTGGGTGGAGTTCTGATGAGAGAGAAGTCCAGATGTGGAAAATGGAGGCCCTCATGGAGTGGGTCGTCTGGCTTGTTGCAAGGCTTTGCTGGGATGGTGGGCCAGGGCTAGACCCCTGCCATCCCTCCTGGGCACCTTGTGAGCGGGTGGGCACAGGGAGAGCAAGTAGCAGCTCTGCCCCATGTCTGTTAGTCTCTGACGAGAAGTTACATTTAGCTTATAGCTTCTCCCAGCTCTCCTAGGAGGCTTTTAATTAACTCTGGGTCCTTGTAAACAGCCAGATGGTCTCCTGAAGTTGCTACATTTCTATAGAGCTATTTTCCTGTTTTCATCTCTAGATAGCCCAGCCCAAAATAGGCTGGGCTGGGGAGTTTGGGGAGAATTTCTGGCTATAAAATAAGCTGCAAGAAAAAAGCAGCTCTCTCTTTTTTCCCCTTTTTGCCATTTCGGCTTCCCTTGGTGTTTTGCTTCTCTGTCCTCTCCATTCTCTGTTGGGCCTCAACACGTGGTGGCAGCCATCTTGGCCTACACCTGGCTGGGGCCTAGCTGGGAACCCAGAGTCTGGAGGTTTTCCCTGCTCTTGGATTGTATATTGGATCCTGTGATAGTAAAGCCCTTTTTAAAACTGTGTCAGATTCCTGGGTATATATTTTTGGTATATTTTATTGTTAAAATATACCAAAGAGTTCCTAATTAGCTGCACATGTATGCAGAAAAATATTTAGGGCGTGTAACTTGATTTCTTAACAAATAGATTAGAAGAAAGACAAAAGATAAATGGGATGGAACCCATACATAAAAAAGTTACTTTAATAAATTTTAATCCATGGATGATAATTGTCTTACTAATTCAAACAGACAAAAAGTTTAACTTTTGACATTAATGGAAATGATAGTGCTAATAAGATATTTGGTAATTATTTATAAAATATTGATAACTTTTAAGGCTATGTTAATTATTATAATAAATCTAATCTTACTATCTTTTATACTTTCAGGAGATACAGATCAACCCATACTGTCATAAATACTTTACATTTTCATGTTTTAGCATTTTGTTCTTTTCTGAAGAAAAGGGGGTTGTATGTTTCATGCCAGTCCAATCTATCTCAGCATCACTGCATTGCCCCCTTAACCCAGTCTGGCAGCTCTCCTGCAACCATAGGAAGAGAACTAATTCTCTTCCTATGGAGTTAATTGTAAAGATTATCAAGCAGATAGATGAAAGAATGTGGGTCTTTGGAAACATTACTATGATTCTGATCAATCAACCATAAAGTTGTCTTTACTCAAAACTATTTCTTTCTGAGGATCAATATATTTGGAGTGTAAGCACAAGTGAAAATTAGGATTTTATTGCAATTGTAATTCAGAGCATCATATCACAAATAGAATAGTATTACCACTGATACAGAAATGATATAAATACCATATCTTAAAAAAGTGTCTAGGAGTGAGAATACTGTTCATTTGTCCTCTTAAATTTATTCATGATTTTAAAAAATACTTTAAGACTATAATAATGAGCCCCTAATTGTAAATATCAAACCAAGTAGGATAAGTAGGAAAGCATAGACAAACTTAAAGACAGAACTTCACTGTCTAATTGGCCTAGAATTATTTTTTAGCAACGCCAAGGTAAAGGTAATACTTTAAGACCTATAGAGACATCTGTGTGATGTTATCAGAGGTTGGGGTTGTGATTAAAGGGAAAGTTAAGTTTAAGCTCTTATCATTTCTGTTCCCTTTTTTTTTGGGGGGACTTTAGTATAAATATCAACATGCATGGCTCAGATGACACTAGATTGATCAATGGAAATAAACTATATTTGTCTTATTTACCATTTTAGTGATTAATCATGTTGAATATCATATATGCATGCGTTGGAAAATATATTTAGTTTGAGGAAATCAGAAAGTAAGCAAATAAATATGTCACTTGATCACTTGACATCCCATTATTTGTCTATTTGCTCGAGCAGACGCCAGTAACATTTCCATTTGACCCTATCACATGCCAGTGTAGCCAAATGGCATCTGCTTGCTCTAAGAATATGAAGAGCCACAAACCATTCAACCATTCGTTCAGGGTCTTGGACGAAGAAGTCTGACCATTTGTAGGTGGGTGGCCACATGATCTTTTGATGTCCCGTGGGATCCAGTCAGTAATGGCTCTAGTTCAGCAGTCATGTCCAAATCGCATTACATGTCCACCCCATTTGATTTTTGATGCCTTGGCAAACAAGAGAGCATCCCTGATTCTCGATCGTCTACAGAGGTCAGAACTCTGGATTCTTTCTCTCACTTGAGTGAGACATGATATTCCAAGCATAGCTCTTTGGATTCCTCTTGGGAGACCCAAATAGCGTTCTCATCCCTGCTTTCATAGGGCCCCGGTCTCTGAGGCGTATGTTAATGCAGGGAGAACGGTGGAGTGGGAAGAGATGTGCCAGAGCCAGAGGTTCTTTGTCATTTTAGCTATTTCTTTGATGCTCTTTAAGGCATTCCACATAGCTCTCTTCCTCCTACATAGCTCAGTTGCTAGGTCATTCATCATGTTGAGTTCACAACCTAGGTTCACATAATTGCTGCATTCAGAGATGTTTGTTTGGTTGAGAGTGAATGGGGCCTCAGGAACTAGTTCATTTTTCATGAACATTGTTTTGTTGAGATTCAACTGTAGACCTATCTTTCCACATTCACAGTCGAAGTCAGTCAGCATTTGTGCTGCTAGGCTAATGTTTAGTGTTATTAGAACAATGTCATCAGCAAAGCAAAGGTGGTGTAGTTGCCGACCATCTATCTTCACTCCCATTCCTTCCCATTCTAATTGTTGCATAATGTTCTCGAGGGAGGTGCTGAAGAGTTTTGGTGAAATGGTATCACCCTGCTGAAACCCTCTTTTGACATCAATGATCACTTCTTGTATAACGGTGAGATACTGGTGTTTAATCCATAATACAGCGCACAAAGGATCTTGTATTGAGTTTGAACTCCCTGTTTGGCTAGGGCTTCGATGACTGCTTCTGTCTCAACAGAATCAAAGGCTTTCTTTAAATCAATGAACATGAGACAGAGCGGCATCTTGAACTCCCCTACAAACCTCAATGAGCTTGGTTACTGTGTTAATATGGTCAACTGTGCTGAATCCTTTTCAGAAGCCAGCTTGCTTGCATGGTTGTCCTTCATCTAATGTTCTGCTAATCGTATTCAGGATGACTCGAGTGATCAGCTTGTAGTTGACAGACAACCGGCAGATCGGGCGATAGTTGCCAATGTTGTGGATGTCTCTCTTCTTGAACAGTAGAATTGTCCTGCTGGTTTTCTATTGGGAGGGCACCTTGCATTCAGACAGGTAGCATGGGAAGAGCCAAGCCATTGTGTTGATGAGTACTGACAGCAGATTCTTCATGTGTTCTGGTCTGACTTTTGTTGGACCGGGTGATGTTTGCTTCTTTACCAACAAAATGGCATGTCGGATTTGAGAAGGGAGAATGTTGGGAATGACATATCCATCCAGTGCAATTTGGTATGTGGGCAGGTGGAGGTGGCTATCAAAGAGATCTGCATAGAAGTCATGGATAATATTCTTTATTGCCTTTCTGGAAGATGTGAGAGATCCATCAGGATGTGGGAGGGCAGTCATCTTGGTCTTATAGTTGGAGAAGGACAGGCGGGATTTGCCAATGCTTTTCCTGGTTTCTGCTGCATCGGCCAGTATTTCTGCTCTTCTCTCTTTGAGGTCTTCCCTCTATCGCTTCTTTGCACTGCTTTGCAAGCTTGGATGTTAGCAGTTGGTTACCTGAGGCTCACGCCTTGCCACATTGGCTAATAAGCTAGAGAGTTTTTGAAGAGACCACGTCCTTTTGTGGCTTTCTCTCTCTTGGCATTCTAGGGCAAAATCATGGAGGTACTGAACTAGTTAGTTGTATTCTTCAATGAGGTTGTCAATGATGGCATCTTCCCATGTTGCCATAATGGTGCCAAAGAGTTCCCAGTTGGTGGTCTTCTAGGAATTCTCTTCTTAAACTTTGCAGCCTTTTCTCCCAATTGCATGAAGGAGATGATGGTCTGATCCTGTTTGAAATTTTGGGATGACAGTAACATTGGTCAGGCAAAACCATCGATTGAATATGGTGTGGTCAATTTCATTGTGGAACTGTCCACCAGAAGATCCCCATATCCAATGTTTCGATTCAGCCTTCTGGAACTGTGAGTTCCCATGAATGGTCTTGGTGGAAGTGATGAACTCAGTCTCAAACCCTGTTTGTTCCATTCTAGGCCATGGGTTCCAATGTGGAGTTCTTTGGCTGATCTTCTGGTCCTATCTTGGCATTAAAATCACTGACTATGATCTTGTAGAAGGTGTGATCTTCTTTATAGAACTTCCGTAGTTCCATGTAGAATTTCTCAATTTCCTCTTCCTTGTATGTGGATGTTTGTGCATAGACAATGAAGATAGAAACTACTGGCAGTATGCCACATTTCTTCAAGTGTAATCGTCCTATCCAGTTTGTTAGGCATTCAAATGATTCGAAGCTCATGGCCAGGTATGTGTTGACAAGGACACTGACACCACTGATTCCTCTTTAATTGCAAGTTCTGAAGAACCGTTCTTCTCTGGTGTCAAAACGGCATGCTCAGATCAATGCCTCCTCGTCTCAGTCAGACCAATGATGTCGTTCTTGATCTTTCATGCTTGCACCGTCAGGGTCTTCAATATATGCTTCTGATGCCAGCATTTGTGCATTGAAAGTACAGACAGTCATTTTATTACTTCTTCATTTTGGCAGACTTGTTTGGCCCTGAGATTTTATCAGCCATTCCTTGTTCATCTTTCTTAGTGCTGCTCTTTCAGGGTCCGGGAAGTAAACATGGTTTTAACTGGTTTTGCCATATCAAATACACACCAGACAGCTTGCCAGTCTCTGCCATGCAGGCGGTATGCTCTCAATAGCTTGCCAGGCTCTCTGAGAGGGGTATTAGAATAGTCTTGGTATTAGATAATACTGGGCCGCTCTCTGGAGGGGGTATTAGAATAGTCTTGGTATTAGAATAACTGGTGCCCGCTCTAGCAAATAGATGATCAACAGGAGGATAGTGATAGATAGTGATAGAGATAGTGGTAATTTCAAAGATTAATTGCGAGGCTGCTTTGTGGCCACATGCAATCGGGAGAATTGGTAGTAGATCTGCCTGGTGTATCAGCATCTGTGGTTCAAGCATTCCTGGGCTTGAAATACATTCCTCTGTAGGTTGGGTTTCTTACAAGCTGGGCTTCCAGATTGGCTTAGTCTCTTCGGTGGAGCTCTGATGAGCTGTGGAGTCTGGATGATGAAAAACACTGCCAGCATGTTATGGGGGTTCCTCTGGATTCTTCTGAGGCTCTATTAAATATGTAACGTTTCTTATAGCTCTAAGGAAATAAAGAAGGCAGATAAAGAAAGAAATTAAAGAGATAAACAAGGAATGTTTAAAAAGAATACAGCAACCTGAAAATTGTCAGGAAGGAAAATAGCTTACACTGGTCGAGATGATGACGTTTTGTGACCAGAGAACTGCTGCAGCAGATAAGTGCTTGCATATAGCCTATCTGAGTTTGATCTTTGGTGCCACATTTTATTCCCTGAGAACTTCCAGGAGTGTTACCTGATCGCTAAACTGGGAGTGTTAAGCCCTGAACACAACCACGCGGAACAGTCCTGAGCACAGAGCCAGGAGTAAGTTCAGCACTTCTTTTTTTGGCTCCCCCAACCCCTAATACAAATAATAATAAAACAAATCATGCGACTTTTTCTAAATTATCACTTTTTTGGAACACATAATTAATAAAGTGTGGATAACAATGATGCTTTATATACTTTTTTAATTTGGAAATGGATATTTAACAATCTAATGACACAAAATAAGAAAACAAACCATAAATGGGTGAAGAAAAAGATCAAATTTCTATTCTTCATTCCTCCCAAATACAATACTTATTCCAATCATTTATACACACACACAAACACACATTTCCAATTCAGACACAAAAGTGAAACACTGAAGAGTCACCAGTTATCCAGGGGGTCTACTACATTTCCCTCAAACTATGCAAATGATGTCTTGAAATACACAAAATTAACGAATATGTGTTACAATTCTTTTTATTCACTTAGAAATGAGTCTATATTATAGACTTTTTTGCAAATTGCTTTCTTTTTTGTAACAATTTTAATACACAAAAAACAATACATATCTTACTCAGTTCTCAACTTTTTTTTTAATTTTATTTTCTTCATTTTCTTACAACTTTTTTATGCTGGTTGATGGATATAAGAACTCTGATGTAAGTGCATCATGGGTTTCCTAAACTTTCATCATACAGTATTCCAGACAATGGCAATAATTATAATAATTAACAAATTACATAAGTTCGGTCAACTTTGGTGCTAAATCGTATTTTTATATCTATGTCTATTCTTCTATCAATAGTTTGCACAGGCACAAAAACAATAGTTGCTAAAGCACAAATATTACAGAGAATCATAAAACTTTTTGTAGTAAAAAGGTATTTAAGATGTCATCTTGGGCCTGAAGAGACAATAGACTGTGCAGGCTTTTGCCTTGCTCCCAAATGATACGGATTTGATTTCTGACATTCCTCATGGTTTCCCTGAGCACTTCTAGGAGTGATCCCTGAAAGTAAAGCCAAGTGTAAGCCCACAGCACAATCAGGTAAGGCCCCAAAACAAAACAAACAAGCAAACAGAAAATAGCTATGTCACCCTAACGCACTTTTCTTGTCGGGCCAGGAAAGATATTAGAGACAAAAGGTATCTGAGAGCACACAGGGTCTTCATCTTAACTGAAGAGCAAGTGAATGCTCAGAGACTGATTTTTTCCAAGACACGTTTGGGAAGTAACAGATGTGATTTAAACACAGAACACCTGTCACTGAGTTCAAGTTTTTTTTCCTTTCTATCTTATGGTCTTTGACAGTTTCAAAATGGTAATAAACTGAAAGGCTAGTCCTGAGTGCTCTCATTTGCAAAAACTTCAGCCATTAGAGATCTGTCCATGCAGTGAATAAAATCCTAGTTAGAATTCCATCAACTGGGGAGTTTATAATTTGCTCTGAAAAATTCTTAGTGTAAAAATCTAATTTCAACCCATTTTCTCAGAGGGTAAATTCTATTCCATTTCCTTCTCTCAAATCTCTGTTATTAGCATATTAAACTGATGAGTGAATCAATTATTTAAAACTGGCAATATTTTTTATTATGCCTAATTAAGTGTTTAATCAGGACATTCTGGTCTTTAATTCTCTGAAAGCAGCATTCACCAATGGATGAATAAAATAGTCTGTTGAAATTTACTAACAACCTCTTGCATGCAGGAAGATGAGGGGAGAAAATTGGGGCCCTAAGGTGAAGGGGAGCAATTCCAGAAAATTGAAAGCAGAAAAAGTCAAAAATTTGTCCAGGAATGGCTGAACATATATTTGACCATGAGTAAGGATAACCACCACCACAATATAGGGATACAGTTCTTGTAATATTAATTACACGAAACTGCATTTTAGGGTAGGTAAAACACTAGTTTTTCTCTGTATTACTTTAAGCTATTTGACTATTCAGTTTTGTTGTTTTAGCTAATTGAATCAACCCCATATTCATAAAATATTTAGAATACTCTGTTAAAGTTATACTAATAATTGTACTAAGGGTACATAATAAACAAGTACTTACCTAATTATATTTGCTCAACTTATTGTTTTCCTTTTATGTCACATTACCTAGAGACCAGACTATTCTAAAAATGAGAGTGAACCTTAACAAGGAAGTGCCCAGAAAATATGCAGAAATCACACAAAGGAAGAATGGCAGGGAGAATAGAGCAATTAATTTATCAAAGAAAGAGATATGCATTAATTAGTTTAGTGAATATTTATTAGTGCCCCCTGTGTATCTGAGGTTATTTTAATTTTTATGAGCTATACAATGAAAAACAAGAAAGTTATTATTTCTACTCTCTCAACTTTACAGTACACCAGGAATATGAGCAAGCTATAAACTAAAATGCTATGAGGGTAAATAAATACTAAGATGAGAGAATATGCTAAATGCCATGAAATACTCAGGAAATGAAATTTAGAGAAGTTTCAGAAGAAAAACTACATACTTCGACAATATATTAGGAGAAACAAATCTTCCTAATACAATGAAAGGCACTTTTTAATGGAGAGTTTTACTGTTAATATTTTTGTTTCTTGTTTTGGGGGTGCACCAGCAGTTCCTGGAGGTTACTCCTACATCTGGGGTAATTCCATGTGATGGGTGTGTGAGTTAAAGGAGCCCTCATCCACTGTTGGTGGGGTGTCAACTGGTTCTGTAGGAAAAAAAATATGACACTTCTCAAAAACCAAGATTTGATCTTACATATGACCTAGCAATTTCATTTCTTGGTATGTACCCCAATGACTGGACCCACTGGGTTGAAAGCAGAGCCATAGCAGAAAGCCTGGCAAGCTACCCATGGTATATTCATTATATCAAAAACAGTAATAATAATGGACCTCATTCCCAATGA